>JAEIIL010010969.1:0-13696 GCA_018905715.1 Drosophila lini | reverse complement strand
AATTCCAAGTAAAGTTAATTTAGACAAATATATTTCTCCGTTAAAGCTACATCTATCATATAATTCTCAAAAATCCGGTTTCTGTTGTGAAAGTGATTTTGGCTTAACTTATATGAAGATAAACTGCATGCGATATGCAAGGATAATTGGATTGCCAGACTCTATAGTTCTCTTTCACCATAAATCTTTACCAATGCACTCTCTCTATATATGCCAGGCTATATCTTTCCCATAAATCGAAGCGCACTTTACACTCCCTTTTATCGGTGCTGGGTCCCGAAAAACCAACCCCTAAAAACTGCACAAGGAAAAAGGAGTACAGAGAATTTTCAAATAGAGGCAACACTTCATTTGTCAGTAGAAACATTCACACATTGCCATTGTGCCAGGACCAGGACGAGGAACTTGCATACTGGCATGCCTCGTCAGCAGGACAACACATCTGCTCCGGCGACAGACAAAGCGGCATCACCTGGTTTTGGGTTGAGGGAATCCGAGGATCGTGGATAGCGCACTGCAGGCGCATTCCAAGCACAAAAGGATCGCAGTAATGTGTTCTTCTAGGCTTGAACTTGCTCCACGGAGGCTTCTTGACTTTCCTCCTTGCCTCCTTTTTTTTTTTGCAAACAAACAATGCACATCGTTGAACCCTTCTTGATCCAATGGCAAGTTGCATTCAGCTGTAATCCACGACTCGTGCATTCGAAATTGTAACGAATTTTAAATTCGAAAAATCTCGTGCCAGCGAGGGGTTGAAAAATTTGATCAAAAAGGGTGACAAATTTTTGGGAATACGCCTAACCCTTGGCTTGGTTCTGACTGGTTCCCCGATTCGCTTTCAATGGCTAATTTTATTATGGCGTATATTCAACTTTTGCCGTTCTACATAAAGGGAGTCATAAAAGCAGCTGGCCACATGCAATTTAGTTGCAAAGTTTGAAACTCCCGCATCGCAGATATTTTTGAAAAATGTCCTCTAATCCTCTGAATTGAGTTTAACATGGGGTTGAATCCGCTTAAAACTATCAATTCTAGTTTCTTATTTGGAAATCGGTTTACAGGGTTCGGTTTTTTGCCTGGTTAATGTTCTTTATTGTCAGAAATTTATTTTTACATTTTAGACAAATGTTGAGAATCAGAATTATGTTTTAAATATTAATTAAAAATATTTATAATTGATTTATTGTCTCAGCCTTCTTCATTTTTATTAATTTGGTGTTCTATATTTCTCCTGTCAGAAGTTTCCTTCAAATCAATCATTTTTTCTTTAGAAAAATTATGAAATCTGAGCTCCTTTCGTTACTCGGCTGCTGCGCATTTACGAGAGACAAAGGACCTGGCTGGCCCAGCTTCCTGTTTGACTTCGATGTACGGCTATTTTTCAATTATTATGCATGATTGGGTTTTCAACAACACAGTTTTGGGGGAGTTCGTCGTGGGTTCAATGGGGAGTGGAGGCCACAAAAGCGAACCCTTCCGCTTGAGCGTCTATCGTAGCTAACCGCAGGACGCAGACATTGGACAGGATAGCGATGAAAAAAGGATGGGCATTCAATTGGAAGATTGAATAAAATTTGCCTTAAAAAGGCTAAAGATAAATTGGTCTAGAAAAAGGCGCTTAGGGGAAATATGTATACTCTTCTAAATTAAGAAAAAGTAGGCTTAAAAGATTAAAAATTTAATTTATTTAAAGGAGAATATTAGTTTTATTCTTGTATAAAATTTGGATGAATAATAAATGGTCACCTTTCTGAATTTAAAGTCATATTTAATAATTACTAAAGGAGTAAAGAAATATATTTTAAAATAAAGAATTTGTATTATTGCTGCTCTAAAAAACATAAATTTAAAACTTGAACATTGATAAACATCAAAATACAATTTTTTTTATACCTTCGTATGCAAAATTCAACCCAAATCCAAGATATCCTTTCGATATCCTTCAAAATAGCTGTGGAAATATTGAAAAACTTGCACATGCTTTTGCTTAAAATCAAATTATACGACGCGTGCGTTGACCAGAGTCCGGCTACTTGAACTTCATTGAGTTGGAAAATTGAAAAGCAAACTACCCACCACAATCGACTTGTACTATATATGTATATAAAAATATATATCTTCTCCTTTTTTTGTACAACATAAAAATATATCTTCTTCTTCTTTGCTTACAGACTGCGGCAAGAGCTTCGAGGAGGAGGAACTAGAGCTGGGAGAGAACTGCGGGGAGATGCCACAGAATCTAAGCAGCAAGCGCCAGGCTCGGGATCTAGATCCGGAGCTGGAGAACGAGGTGCTGGACCTGGCTCCTCCGCCAAAGAGATTAGCTGAAATCAAGCAGGAGACAGAGAGGGAGGAGGAGCTGGAGTCCAGTGTGGTGCCACCGCAACCCATGAATTTTGCGCCAGAGGAAATGCATCAGGCGCTGCAGCTTCAGTTGCATAGCTACATCGAAATGGTCCGACAACTGGCTCCGGATGCTTTCCCCAATCCAAATCTGGCCTCGCAGTTCCTGCTCCAGAATTCTCTGCAGGCGCTCGCCCAGTTTCAGGCTCTGCAGCAGATAAAGCAGCAGCAGAGGGAGGATCATCCGCCCAGTTACTCCACGCCGCTGGCCAAGTCACCCCTAAGAAGTCCCTCCTTGAGTCCGGTGCCCAGGCACAGCAGCAAGTCCCAGCAGCGCACGCCTCCCAACTCGATGACTGCCAATTCTCTGGGACTGAGCAGTGCCGTGATGACTCCAAATACACCCAGCATGCAGCAGCACCAGCACCACCAGCAGAGCACTCCCAAGCCCCAGAGCGGTCTGACTGTTGCCTCGGCCATGGCCAAGCTGGAGCAATCGCCAGAGGAAACCACGGACCTGGAGGAACTCGAGCAGTTTGCCAAGACCTTCAAGCAGCGTAGGATCAAGCTGGGCTTCACCCAGGGCGACGTGGGTCTGGCCATGGGCAAACTCTATGGCAATGACTTCTCGCAGACCACCATTTCCCGCTTCGAAGCCCTCAATCTAAGCTTCAAGAACATGTGCAAGCTGAAGCCGCTGCTCCAAAAGTGGCTGGAGGACGCCGACTCGAGTGTGGCCAAGTCGGGTGGCGGCGTTTTCAACATCAACACCATGACCAGCAGCTTGACCAGCACACCGGAGAGTATCCTGGGCCGCAGGCGCAAGAAACGCACCTCCATTGAGACCACAGTGCGCACTACTCTGGAAAAGGCCTTCCTGATGAACTGCAAACCCACCTCGGAGGAGATTAACCAGCTGTCGGAGCGCCTACACATGGACAAGGAGGTGGTGCGGGTGTGGTTCTGCAATCGTCGCCAGAAGGAGAAGCGCATCAATCCTTCCCTCGATCTTGATAGCCCCACGGGAACTCCACTGAGCAGTCATGCCTTCGGCTATCCACCTCAGGCCCTGAACATGTCCCACATGCAAATGGATGCCGGTTCCGGTTCCCTCTGTGGCAGCTCCATCAGTTCCGGCGAATAGGAAGATCTGGCGTGCCTCTGAAGACCTTGTACATAGTCAGCTTTTACTCCAAATTCTTCCACAACATTCCAACACACACACTCCATATCAAATGTAACAATGCCATGGATGTATTTAGGAAACTAGGTGATAGCCAGTCGTATCAGAAGAGATCCATAACGAATTTATGAGTACTTATAGCTCCACATTACCTATTCGTATCTGTATGCATGTAGAAGAGTTTCTAGTTCTAACAACCCCCCAATGCCATAAATATATGTATGTATCTGTTGTGTCCTATATCCTATAGCCACACGTCATCGATTGACCCCTAGAGCTCTATTTAATGTGTATTGATTTAGATGTGTATGTATGTATACCGATGTTGTTGTACGATGTCCAATTGTAAATTGATCTTGAACACTTGAACTTAGACCTAAACATCCAAAAATTTCAATAAAATTATTCCGATAAAATTATTTATAAAAAAAAAAATTGCTGGTGTATTTTTTGTGGAGGAAAATCTTTCAATTTTGGCTGAGGAATTATAAAGGGGAATTTCTTAATTTAAATTTCAGTAATGTAGAATCTAAATGTTTGTTGCTCGAAAAAGCTAGGATTCTTATGAAAAGATGGTGGCACCTTTATAAATTTAATTTAGCAAACTTTAAAATTAAAAAAAAAGGGTACACTAAATAAAACCTATTTTTTGTGCGTCATTTTTATATCAAAATGCCCGAGATCTTGTCCGAGGATAAGTAGCTTATTTTTTAAGAATACATATGTTTCGGTTTCCAGGAAAGAACCCTCACCTAGGGATGTATATCGAAAGAAAAATCCGATATAATACATAGACAAATTAATTGCGCTTTTTATCATATCAATAAAATTGATATTATCCAAAAAGGAATCGAGAAATTATATTTAATTTATTTGTATCTTCTTCTTGTTCTTTTTTTTATGCTTTTAAAAAAATATTTTTAAGATCTAAATATATTTCTTGCAATAAACAAATCAAGACTTTTAAAATATCTATATCTATTCAAATATTTTTCCCATAATTCCATAACTTCCTAAAGGATTAAGCTTATTATTCAATTAGCCACCGTTTTAGGTTCAACGCCTGCCGACGTATGCCACTCGAATCTCATTAGGCGAAGCCTAAATAAATATTGAACGAGATATTTAGTTAACTGATTTCCTTGGCCCGCTCCAAAAGCGTCCGCCAGCCACGCGACAAAGGCAAACACGACCATTTTTTAATAAACTTCCTGACAAACGCGGGCCAAGAGCCAGCCAGGATACGAAGGGGGGACCCACACCAGCACAACCCTTTTATTTTATTTTATTTTATTTTTTTCCCCGATGTCGAGTGTGGATTTGTTGGATAAGAAATCACTTCATCTTTTGGGCCCCGGCGACAGTCAATATGGCAATGGCAGGGCGGCAGAAACCCTTATTTGTATATCGAGGCAAGCGTGTAAATCCTTTTTTAGCCATCCCGACCCCAACCCCTGAAGTTTGCCGAGCTCTGATTCGCTCACGACTCCGAGCTGAGATCTCTCTAAAAAAAAAAAACGAGCTGGGCAAAAGGGTTTATGCCATCAATTCACACATAGTTATGTCATATGGTGCCCGCTTCGGTGGTTGATTTCGGTCTTGTTCTTGTGTCCCAGTTCCTGTTGTTTGCTGTTTGCCGTTCTCCCGTGTCCCTGTGATGAGGGCAGGCCCTGGCAGAAGAAGGAGTACGTATCCTTTGAAATCGCTTAAGCGAGTCAAGTCCTTGATGGAGATATCTTAATGGAAGTGTGCCAATAAATTAGGTAAATGATGGTCCAAGGGAATAGACCATATGGAGAGGATTTATTTGTAAATGAAACGGAATAGTAAAGGAATTAAATCATTTTAAGTCAGAGGAAATCAATAATAAATTTATAATTTTTGTTATTTATTTCCAGTCAATTTTGAAATTCCTAATATTAAATAAAAACCCCAACAATGCCCCTAAGGCACTCCACAAGTACTTCTCTTTAAGCATATTCGATTAAAACTTGAGGTTTTGCCTTCCAGGCAGCTGTCCAAAGCAGCGAATAAATTTTTAATATGGCCAAAAGTGAAATCTCGACCAAAATACTTACCCTATTTAATTTGCAGATCCACACACACCCCTCGCACACAACAGCTCACATCAAACGGTGGCCAGAGCAAGGCCCAATCTCGGCCAGCACTCACACATAATTGGCGAGCACTCGAATCCTAACTCAGGACTCTTTGAATGTTATCAGTCCCGAGCAGACGACGACGTCTGTCCAGTTCAAATAATCAAGAAGAAAAAAAAACTGAGAGTCCTGAATGAAAACGGACACAAAATGGCTTTGAGCAATTTTGGTTTTCAATGGAGGAAATCGGGGGATACATCTATTGCATTGGTCATATTCAAAGTGCTGGTCCAAAATGGTCTGATAAGCCCCGTAGGCCATTCAGGAAAAATTGAGGGGGAGATTGCCTGCCCGAGATTTCATTCATTCAGCAGGTTTCCGTTTGATAGATTTCCCTTGGACGGGGCAAGCAAACATTTGCTGCATTTGCAAATTGAATTTTCTCTGCGAGAGAAAACGTTTCATTTTTCCATTCGCCAGTCCGCTTCATTTATAACAATTTAATGAAATTTTCGAATGCGTTTTCATAATATTGTCGTGGCCCCGACATCATTAATCACCCGCCACTTGGCAGGACTAACGAAAATTAAGTTTCCTTTATGCTTTAGCTTCGTGCTTTTCCTTCGAATAGTGTTTTTTTTCTTACTGGGGTCCTTTCATTGTGAAATAAACTAGCATAATAAAGTTATAGTATATAAGATCTCGAGGCATTTAGTTTAATAAAACAAGGAATATGTCAAATACATTTAAATAACTTTCCAGACCACCAACAAGATTAAAATATTTTGTGTTTTTTTTTCCTGAATTGTTTAATCTAAAACACAATTATAATTTATATTTTCCCTTTGTTCTTCGAGCATGCGAGATAGCAGACTCTGGTAATTTCGGTGCCCAATAAAAAGTGCTCGCAAATTATATGGCCAACATATGTTAAATTTCTGCGTGACTGGCTGACAATTTGATGCTTTGAATTTCAATTCGTTTAGCAAGTAAAAGGAACAAGGACACCGCTTCGCCGATGAGGGGCGGGAACACACCCCTTTTTTCACCCGACTGGAGAACATAAGACTTGTGCAAACATTTGGCCAAAAAAAACAGCGTCGCGGCATGGGAAAACACAATTGAATTACAATGAAAATATGAAATGAGCAAAAAAGTAGATGAAGAAAATCGCATACAAAAATTAAGCAAACAGCCGAAACAAAGGAATAAACCCCCGAAATGAAAAGTTTCAAAAGTGTGGGCCACTCCGGCTCCGGCAAATAGCTGGGGAAAAAAAGCGCAAATTCAATATTTGCACAAGAAACAAATGGGAACGAGGACGAAGTCCAGAACAGAGAGAACGACAATGCCCCAAGACAGGCAAGTAAACAACAGCTAAAAAGTAGCAAGAAAATAGAATAAATAACCAGGAAAATGAAGCAGCATAAATCGAAGTTAGCAATACCCATCAGTTAGGCCAAAAGTGGTAAAATAATTTAATTTTATTTATAAATAAAGTTAAACAGAACTCGGTATGCGCATTAAGTCCTTTAAGTATTGGTGTCTAAAAGTATGCAATGAAATTTTTCAAACCAAACTCTGCGTATACGTATTGTAGACACATTTTCAAAATATTTTAATTTTTTGTACATTTAAAATCCCCATCTACCCCTCCAATTCCTGGGTTAATTTATAAAATCCTTTGCAAGAGCATAAAATTGTGGCAAACACGAAAAACGGGTGCAAATAAAAAGGAAACCCTCTGCGAGTTTACTTTTTCCACCCTCAAAAAATCAAAATGGAAAGCCGAACAAGTTCATCCTTCAATGGCCGTCTGAGAAAAAGGACTTTAAAATGGAAAATTTGCATCCGAACCCCCATTAAAAACCTCCCCCTGCTAGTCAGTTAGCCAATTAGCGGAATAGCTTTTTTTTATCCCCAAGGCTCAAAAATCAAAGCCAATCAAGGGCGTGATTCGAAATCAACACCATCTTGGCAGATGGGTGAACGGGGGTGGTGGTGGTGATGACAGATGATAGTGGGGCTGAAAAACTTGATCCCTTTGACATGTTTACACATTTAATTAACTTACACGCGCCGAAAGTTTCCGGACACGAGAGATAGTCTCGAATCTCGGACCCATTCTCCAACTAATCACACCCAAGTGTAAACGAAACCCGAAAATGGGGCTAAGAAAACAAAAGGATAAAGACCCTTGCCGCCTCCCTTTCCTTCTCTTCTTCTTTTTTGACAATTTGAAACCAGTTCAAGTGGTTTAATCATTTAACGCACATCATAAAAATCGCATCAAGTGATTTTTATTTACACGCCCAGGACAAAAAGGAATCCCCAAAAAAACAGAAATGAACGGCGGGGTGGATTATTTTGGGGCGTTGGTGTAAAAGGGGTGCGGAACCCTTTGAAACCTTAGGTTTGGAAGCCCAAAACTGTGGGAAAATGAGTTCGCACATTAGATAAGGATAGCTGATAATCACTTGGGTAACGGGGAAGTTAGTTAAAGGCGTTTCATTGTCTGTTTAATACTAGAAGCTAGTTGATAGAAGGTCTAGAGGTAAATAAAAAACCCTATAATAACAAGATTCATAACGCACATACATTTGAATTGCCTTATTCATATTCATTCATACAAATCTAAAAATCTTTAAATATGCTTTAAAAAATCACTCAAAACTCAACCAAATTTCCATTTTAATTAACAAAACAATTCCATTTCGTGTTAGCGAAGTATTTAATCTTTTAGTTTTTGTTTTTTTAAATACATAGGTTTTAAGCTGGTAAGGCGTAGTGTATATAATGTGAATTTTATTCAAAATTTCATGCGCAGCCGCATAATGGGTATAAGATGTGAGGGATTAGATGATAATGCTTGAAGATTGATCTTGAACAAAGACAGAGACAACTGAAGGAGACCGCGCTCAATTCCTAACAGAAGGTGTTGATCTGAAATATAAATAACAAATTAATTAGCAAAACAGTAACAAATAAAGTACAATTCCACTTACAATATCATCAATCTTCAGGATCGAGCGAATCGTTTCTGTGGCCAGGGTGATGGCCGAAATACTGACCAGCAGCGGCTGCACCACATTCTCCGCATAGATGTCTGTGATGGCGCCCTTGCGCACATTGATCCCGGCATTCTTTTCGCCCTGGGCGTGACGGTTGCGCAGCTCTGTGACCGTGGCAATTGGATTCAAGCCGGCATTCTCGGCCAGCGTCGAGGGAATGACCTCCAGGGCATCGGCAAATGCACGGAAACAGTAGGCATCCACACCCTCCACTGTTTGAGCCGCAGCGGCCAGCTGCAGCGACATCTCAATCTCCGGCGCACCGCCGCCGACAATCTGGGCACGATTCTTCACCAGACAGCGCACCACGCATAGGGCGTCGTGCAGCGAGCGGGCAGCTTCCTCCAGAACCAGCTTGTTGGATCCGCGGCAGATGATCGAAACGGTGCGTCCTGGGTTCTGGATGCCGGTGATCTTCACAAACTTGTTGGTGCCACTAGCCACCTCTTCGACCAGTTCGGCGCTGGACAGGTTCTCGGCTGTGAAGTGATCCAGTGAGGCAATGGGGCGGCAATGCAGGGTCTTGCACACAAACTCGATATCCTCGCGCTCCACATCCTTGACCACCAGACACTTGATCTTGTCCAGGAAGTGCTGAGCCAGATCCGAAACAGCATCACTATGGGAACAATGGTGATGATTAGAATTCGACGAGTCAGGAAGACCTGTTAAACCTACCGCAGGATGGACTTCTGAACCAGCAGGACATTGCAGCCAGCCTTCTTGATCTGCTTGACAATGTTGAGGATATAGGAACGCTCCTCCTTCAGCACACGATCCATGGCAGCGTAGTCCGACACAATCACACTGTGATCCATCTGCAAGAGTTAGCTTTGAGTTAAGTTTTCTAGTCGGATCTCCTCAAAATACTCACATCGGTCTTGGGCGCCGAGATGCAGAACTGGATAAGACCAATCTTAGCCTTTTCAATGCGCTTGGGGGCATTGGTGCCTGCCGAGCGGCTGGTGAAGACCAGACCATCGATCAGCTCGGTGTCCTCGACGGTGCCACCCAGGCTGGAGATAACCTTGATGTTCTTAAGATCCACGGAGACCTCTTTGCCGGGCTCGGTGACCTTCAGCACGGCATCCACAGCGATGGGAGCCAGCAGGCTGCTCTGCTGCGACACCACCTTGGAGTTCAGAGATGTAGAGGCGCTCTTGATCAGCGTCTCGCGGTCCGACAACTCGATGGGCGTGGACATCTGTGTGAGGATCTGCACAGCCTTGTCGGAGCAGCGCTGGAAGGAGTCCGAGATAGCGGTGGGGTGCAGGCCCTTCTGCAACAGCTTCTCGCAGGCCTCCAGCAGAGCGCCGGCAATGACCACAACCGAGGTGGTGCCATCGCCAGCTGCCACATCCTGGGCGCGGGACAGCTCAACCAGCATCTTGGCGGCCGGGTGCAGGACGTTCATCTGCTTCAGAATGGTGGCACCATCGTTGGTGATGGACACCTCGCCGTTGCCCGCCTGGATCATCTTGTCCATGCCGCGGGGTCCCAAGCTGGTGCGGATGGCATCGGAGACAGCTGCAGAGGAAGATAATTTATTATAAATATTTCTTTAATTGTATTAAGAGCACAATTATATTTATATTTAAAAAACATATGACTAATTAACCCATAACCAAACAGATGGACTTGTCTATACGAACACAGCTGTTTGGGAATATTTATGCATCACAGAAAACTTAATAATTGTATTGATTTTAGATTCTGTAGCTAACAATCATAAACCTCCGTTAAAGGGTATTTAAAAGCCATAACATTTTCCCCTCTCAGTCATCACATGAGTAATCCACACGCGTTCTTCTTCTTCCTCTTCAAGAAGGTTCCAGACACAGCCGGCATCCAACTGCGATTTGCATTTGCCATTTGGGCAGCTATTTTGGCATAACATTGCACCAAAATCGTTTCAACAGCCTCACATAATCACAAATATCCATCGTGCACGCATTTTTAATTATTTCTTTACTTCATTTAAGTTATTTTTACACATTTCTTACCCTTTGCCGCCTGAATGTTGGACATACGCACATCGGTGGGTTTGGACTTGTCTTTGAAGGCCTTGGCCTGGGGCTTGATGCCAACCGATTTAGCCTTGGGCGCCATTGGAACGTTAGTTACACGATTTTCGGCAAAGTACAATTATTCCGAATTAAATTCAAGCCGATTAACACAGATTAAAAACTCCTAAAATTTAAGTTTTTCGGCTGGCTGTCAATGTGACCGTAGCAAGGAAGTAAAAATAAACCGGCGTTATTGATACCGCAAAAATACTATAAGCTGTAATACACCAAAATACTAGTTTTGTGTGACCGCAGTGGAGAAGTGACTCGACTCCTTTATTTATTTTTTTGTTTATTAAACATAAGCCGGAAAACATGCCGCACGGACACTCGCACGACAATGGCGGCTGCGGCCACGAGGCCACGGACATTGATCATGCCCTGGAAATGGGCATTGAATACAGTCTATATACGAAAATCGACATAGAGAATACGGAGTGCCTGAACGAGGAGACGGATGGCCAGGGCAAGGGTGTCTTCAAGCCGTACGAGAAGCGCCTGGATCTCACCAAATTTGTGCAGAGCGACGCCGACGAGGAGCTGCTCTTCAATATACCCTTCACCGGCAACGTCAAGCTCAAGGGAATCATCATAAGCGGCGCCAACGATGATTCCCACCCAAATAGGGTTAAAATGTAATAAATTCAACCTGTTTAGACAACAAAAGCTCAAGTTTATTGTTTATTACAGCTTCAAGAACCGTCCCAAGATGACCTTCGATGATGCCAAAGCCAAGCCGGATCAGGAATTCGAGCTAACCCGCGATTGCCGTGGAGAAATCGAGTACTCACCGAAGGTGGTCACCTTCTCCTCCGTTCACCATCTATCCTTGTACTTTCCCAGCAATTTCGGCGATGACAACACACGCATTTACTACATAGGTGAGTTTTTATGGCATTTTAGTCCATATATGACCATACCTTATCCCAATGCCAGGTCTTCGGGGCGAGTTTACTGAGGCTCATTACCATGGCGTCACCATCTGCAACTACGAGTCTCGTGCCAATGCCGCCGATCACAAGGAAAAGGCTTTCGATGGCGTTGGCAGACCCATCCAATAAGTCACAGCCAAAAGTCTCTCCCTAAGCTAGTTGAAAAAAGCAATTTAATTGAGTATTTGTGATCATTTAAGGCATTCAATGAATGAATTTTTCAGTTCCCTAACATCTAATTGAGTATTTTATATTGCACTAGTTAAGTTGGGTAAAAAATCATTTAAGAATGTTGAGTTGGTGGCACCACATCGGGTCCAATCTTCATGCCTATATTGGGCACCTTGTCCGAATGGATTTCGGCTGTTACCTCGGTGAAGAGCTTGTCCCACTGCCAGAGATCGTCCTTCTCATTGAGACTCTCCTGGGGAACCAGACAGTCGGTTAATATGGAGAGATCGAAGCCATCCACAGCAGAGAAGGCGTATTGTGACAGCAAATCGGAGTTTGCCTCCTTTAAAACAGCAGAACGGGTAGTGCCGATGCTGGGAATAGAAGGATGTTGATTGTTGGGTTAAGGGGTATTGAATATTCTAATTACGTGGTCGGTTCTATAATCTCATTGAGCATTATTTCATCTTTGATGTCATCCATATCAGGTATGACGGGTATGTCATCCGTAGGTATTGAATTTGTGGCCGATTTTGTTTGCCTAAAACGCTCGCTAGAAGTGGCGAATAAAGTATATTATAAGAATTAATTGTGGCAAATAAGATTGATACTAAATAAGATTGAGAAATATCGTGGCATTCCGGTTAGAACCTTAAGAAACTCAATTTCAGCAACTTACTCATCAAAGGAGTTCTTCTTGGACCTTAAAAGAAATAAAAAAAAGACTCAGCTAAGGACATACAGGGTAGCTAGTCATACTTACTTCAATCCCTTGAGGCCAGAGTCCGCCCATCCACCCGAAATGCGTCGAATGGGTGGACGATGTGACTCGAACTCATTGTTGTAAGATGATGAAGTGCCCGCATCCGATGTTGACGGCGGCGTTCCGCCCTGGGCCTGCACATTCAGTGTAATATCGATGGAAATGTCCTTGGAGCCCGCTGCTGCTGTCTGCAATGACTCCTCCTTCAAGACATCGCGACTCTTGGAGCGACGCCCCTTCCTGGCCGTCGTCTGGGGAGTGCAAGTTTACCAGATTAATATATACACTACATTAATAGTAGTTTTTCACCTTTCTTATTGTCATCTTGAGTTCTTCGGCCCAGTCCATCATCTTTTGTTTATGTTTTTGCTCAGCGTTTCCTAGGCAACAAGTGGTCATGGTTACGCCGTGGGAATATCGGGTTTCGATACCACCGATACCGATGAAGCTGTGCGATGTATTTCAAAAGCAGCTATCGATAGCGGATATCCTATCCAGTATCCGATGACAGTTTGAAGAAGAGAAGGAAAAAATATAAACAATAAATACGTATATTTTTTAAGACCCGAAAATGTTGACGGACACCGAAGATGACTTCTTTTTTGAGGAGGACAAGATGTGAGTAGTCTGTGGGATCCTGCCAAGAAAGTAAAACTCGCTGCATAGCTTTGTTTCTTGGGCACGAGACAATCTGTTGCGAAAGTGTCTGTTAAAAATCAATAATCGCAACGCAAACTCAAACATATTGTTGGACTCAGGCCAGTGCCGCTGCTCATCCAGTTGGATGGCGCTAGTGCCGAGGATGCACGGCGGCACAAGGATCTCCCCGCGGAGCCGGAGAAGCCGGAAGTGTCCTCCGCCATCAGCGAGGCCACCGTTATGCTCTGCTCTCCGGCGGGCTTTGGGTCGGACAGGTTTGGCAGCGAATCCGCCAATAGGCAGAAATATGAGTTAGACCGTTTGTAAGTCAAGTCCGCCGATTGACTCAGATTCGTTTCAATAATATATTCACTTGGTGGTCGCTCAAAAGCTAGAAAAGATATATTATTATTATTATACATTTAAATT
>JAEIIL010010962.1:0-19308 GCA_018905715.1 Drosophila lini | reverse complement strand
GAAATTGTAAATATTTTCCAGCAAGCTTTAATATTATTTTCTCGCCCTTTCTTGGCTTTTATTTTATTTAATATTTACTGCATTTCGAAAATTCCGTTTATATTTCCTGTTTTTGTTTTATTGTGTTTATTTCTCCTTTTGGCTAGCCAGCATAGCAGCCAATGATAAATTACCACTTAGTGCTTGGACTTGGCCAATCGGTTTTGGATACGCTCAAGATCACGTCATCGCCGAAACAGGTTGCAATTGATGGGTCGGTAGCTGGAGGAATTAAATAATTAACGGCAGCCAGGGAGAACCGCTTTCTCCAAAAGATAAGCCAAGAGCCTTGACTCGAAGCAATCGGTCAGGTACTGCTGGAGTCAAGTGTACGGGTACTGATTTCGTTGGCCTTGCAATGCGATTTGGCTTAGAGGCCACTTCCTGTTCGCAGCTACACTCCGTGGGCGCAGTAAGCTCTGGTGCTCAGGTGTTTAGCTGCTCCCCAGCTGCTGGCTGGCCTGGCATGATGAATGACTGCAACATTTATAAATATATACGGGGCAGCCATCATCATCATAATGAAATAAGCTAAGCATAACAAATGCGTCGAAATATTTGCGACAGGTTGCAATCGCCGCGAAGAGCGAACAAAAGGGGGGAAACACAAAAAAAAAAAAAAATTATATAAAATTGGCGAGCGAAAAACATCGAGGCAAAAACTCGAGTCACTCAATGTGCATAACCTTGAAGATTTTGCTGCAAAAACAAGCAGCGAAAAAAAAAGACACATAGAATGAATATCATAAAAATATTCACACAAAGCAAAACTCGCAAATAAAATGGGCAAAAAAACAGAAGAAAAGAAAATAAAAATACAAAATAATAATAATGAAAGCCACTAATTTGCGAATGCATAAAATGTGGACACAACTTTGGATTAACTGGCAATTTGCATCGGCTGGATACGTATAGAATTTCATAAGCTGATTGATTTGCCATTAGTATCATTGCCATGCCAATTAAGCCCTAAATATATACATACGTGTAGATATTATATGGGATTTACAATAATTAACTAAACGTAATGTGTTTTCCCCACTCGGTCTCTCCCTCTGACAACTTTCAATTATGGCTTTTTAATCGTGTTTTGGCGGGTCAAGTGGCTTTGGCCAAAATATTGATTAATTGCAGTCAAGGGGTTAATAGGATTACAAATTGTTGCTGTTGCTGCTGCGGTTGCCGTTGCCCAGACCGCACGCTAGATGGCGTGTCGGTGGTGGTGGTGGACGTTCGTCAGCGCTTTTGACAAGTCAACAAAACAAGACTTGACTGAGCGGGCTGAGATTGATGGCGAATGAGTTGGCACCTGCCATTTGCCATTCGCCATTGGCCTTTAAGCCGATAAGTTTTTTTTTTTTTTTTGTAAATCTCCCCAAATTTTAACCTGCAATAGCTGGCTTTGCGGTTCCTCACTGGAGTGTCATTAGCATTTCCCTTTTAGCCAGCCAGTTTGAGGTCAGCCTGGGTTTGCCATGATTTTATTACACGCGCCGTTGTTATTATTTGAAATCCGACCGCTGCAATTTGTGTGTTTGCGCCTTTTGTTTAAGCCAACGGGAATTTCCACTGCCACTACACACTGCACTCTAATTGCCATTGTGTACGGGTATGGGTATGACTATGACTGCTTTGCAAAAAGCTTCATCATCATCATTACACGGGTTTTGTGTTTTTTTGCAGCTTTTGGTTTTGTGTGTTGTGTTGTGTTTTGCCTTTGCTTCTGGCGTCAAGCTGTCTGAGTCGAACGGCTTTTCCAGCCATTCACCAGCCACTGGCATGCATTTCCACTCGTTATTTATTTATTACAAGTGCCATAATTAAGCGAAGCCCATTTTCTGTCTTGCCAATAACGCTCCGGAGCTTATCTCACCATTTGGCTTACTGGCTAATTATTGCTTTATGACTTGGAACGCTCACAGCCCCGGTTTTCTTCTCTTTTTATTTTTACACCAAAGTTTTGTGCTTTGCACTCATAAATCCCCCCCAAACTGGCTGGAAACGGGGCTAAAAGTGCGGGGGACATTGCGTGCAATTTCCACCTGAAAAGCGTAAATTATAGAGCTATTTATTTATGCTAGTGCTGGTGCCGGGGCTGCTCCTGCCTTTTATTGCCCCGTGTGCCAGTTGCATTTGTTTAAAATGCCATTTGACAAACATCAAAGCCGTTAAATGTTACTTTGACATGTCGCCGCACACGAGGGGCCCCCTCGAGGGGCCTTTCCGTACCTCGTAATCCTCATTTCTGCCGGGGCTAAGTGTGCGGTGGTGCACAAACGGTGGGACTTATGGCCAATTAGATGAGTGAAATACACCGGCAGCCGGCGAGGGATCGCTTCATCGGATCGGGTTGCCTTACTCACAATGCAATTTCACAACTCTGAGTAATGCAGAAATGCCTTTGCAAGCGGTCACCGGAGCCGGAGCCGCTTATCATCCCTCCCCGGAGGGGGGACACGCGAAGCGGAATGGGGACCGAGCAGCTCTTGACCAAGTTTCCAGTTAGCGATTGAAGTGACTGCAGGGAATATTTCGTTTCACATAGATTCGCAATTACATTAAAGTGCTTTCTTTCCGTCTCTCTTTCCGCGTTGCCTTCTAACTGTCTTTGGTTGAGTTGGCTTTACGGGTAAACAAAATGCCGCTCGCAGCGAACGGATACGGAAATAAAGCGTCAAAAGCTAGCGACCAAATTCAGGGGGGAAAGGGGAAGACCGGCAAAAGCGGGAAAAGCGGGGAAAAGCGAAAAGGGGCCACAGATAAATAAATGGCACTGGGAAGCGAATCTAGTTTGCCGACACGGCACAAAGGATGCTCTCTGCAAAAAGGGACACTCTGCCCCGGCTCCGGCCCTCAGCGTTGTTGTCATTTGATAGACGGAGTTTATTCGCATATAGACAGTTTTGTCCGCACGTCCAACCAACGCCGCAGGTCATCCTATATGTAT
This sequence comes from Drosophila lini, assembly GCA_018905715.1. Lineage (NCBI taxonomy): Eukaryota > Metazoa > Arthropoda > Insecta > Diptera > Drosophilidae > Drosophila > Drosophila lini. Next base: position 16,322 of record JAEIIL010010962.1, on the reverse strand, counting down.
TATAAAAGCCAAAGCCAAATCCTACACAGGAAATAAATTTAAGGGCTTTCAAAAGGATGAGCTTAGGAGAAAGTAGGAAAGAAGTAGAGTTGATAGTAGCTTTTTGCACAGATTTCCTAAAGAAAATGAAATAATTCCAACAAGAAATAATGTCAAAAGTCTTCAAATAATAAATAAACACTTTCCTCTGAGATAAATCAAAACCCAATCAATCTCCATTTTCTCTCTGTAATCACTCGGAGGTTTCAGCTTTCACATTTTCCTGCCTCTGCCTTATCCTTTTCACCACCAAGCGTGGTCCTTTGTGGGCGTTGCCGTGGGAAAGCGTTTTGTCAACGCGACAGGTGGGAGACACTCACCTGGGCCGGCGTCCTGGACTCGTGTGTGTGCTCCTCCTGGCTGCTTAAATATTTAAAAAGCCAATGGCCAGATGCTGCTTTGCTCTCCCATAGAAAGGTGTTGGCCAAAGGTAAAAATAAATGACGGCCCGGTTAATGGATGGGAGTCAGCGAGGCAAGCAACAGAGCGGCCTGAAAATAGAACCCAGCCAGATCCGGACCGTGGGCGTGACTGGAGCCAAATGGCCTGGAATGGAGGAGAGTCCGCTCCACTTTAAGTCAAGCTTTAAGTGCAATTCCCGGAATTCCTTCCTGGAAACTCGGACACAAATCGGTTGCGACAGGGGCGAGCTTCTGATTCCGAAGATGCCGATTGTGCCGCTAATGAGGCGTGACATTGATGATGACTGGGGCATGCTGGAATCGGCGGATCATTTGTAATGTGTCATGATTATGCAATATTCGTGCAACAATTACGGCGAGGCATTTGCATAAAAAGCGGAGTGGCAATTTTCCACTCGCAATCAGAAGCGAGTCACAGGCGGCCTGGTCAACAACAGGAAGCTGCTGTTGGCCAAGACGGCTGCGCATGCGCCGCGCAGAGTGACAGCCCGGCTTTGGACCAGCGACAGAGTTGAAGTTAAGTTGGAGTTGGAGCAAACCGGCCGGCTGCCGGCGGCAGTGACAGCTGTTGATTGATGAATCCTACAGCCTGCCCCCGAGGCTGCCCCACGGGTGTCTCGCGAGTCCCCAGGCTCCAAGCCTTCACTCGTCTGTCTCCAGTCTTTGGCCAAGACTAGCCCCATGTTGTCGCTGCGATCACTGGACTCTCAAAGTCTTAAACTCCAGCCTCTTCAACTCTCTCTCTGCGCGCGGTTAAAGATTGATGATGACGCAAGCCCCTTTGGCCAGAGCTTCTTCTCCCCGTTTTATGGACGCGCTTGTGCAATAAACACTTCTAATTGTAATTAATGAGGCGATTGTTTAGTTTTTATGTGTTGATTTTTCTGATTTACCGCCCAGCAGTGCGCGATGCAGTGCCTGCAACTGTCCACCGCCTAAGTGGAGCATTGAACCTGAGACGAAAGTCAGCACACGACGAGGAGAGTTAATTTGAGGCAGAAAACCAAAGCGAAGGCAAAGGAAAACAAGAAACCGAAGCTGCTGATGCCCTTACCCACAAAAAAACTGATTAAAGCCCAAGAAAAATAAGAGCCAGCATCTAAACTCGTAAAAATTAAAGACTTGCATGGGTAGAACCCAAGTCCAAGTCCACACTTGATGGCCCCGCCATTGATAGTACCCTCTTCAGGGGTTCAAAAGCAAGGCATCGCCATGACTTGGCTCCGTGCTTGTGCTCTTGGCCAAAGTTCTGGTTCTCGCCAACTTGTTTCTGTGCATTGAACTTGATGGCCATTTTGCTCTGTCCTATTCCTATTCCCTTATCCCTTTCCCCAACCAGCTCCTCGAGCTCGTATACCTCTACCTCTACCCAACTGCTGGGGCTATCGACGCGGATTTATCTTAAATGCTGCGTTTAGCTGGCTGTTTTCTCAGCTGCCTCTCCCGGGCTTCCTTCTTCTTACCAATTGCTGCTCGTGGCTTGGCCTTTTTAGCTTCGTGTTTTCGTATATTGGCAAACACTTTTCGGCCAGCTCAAATTAATGGCCCCGGGGTGCGCCTAATGATCCCCAGCCAGCCAGGAGTTCGCTCCAATGAAAATGTCAGCCGCTTTTTATTTGCTCTAGCCATGCCATGGCTGGGCTAGAGCTAGAGCTCTCTGCTCCACAGACAGAAAAACTGGAAAACGGGGAAATATGTTTAACAAAAATCAAAATAATTGCATTACTGACGCGTCACGATAGGAGGGAGAGGGTGGGCGTTTGGGGGCGTGGCCGTGTATGTTGCCAGGCTGATTTGTTGACATGGCGCTTTGCATGCGACCCGCATATAAATCGCCAGGGAAGGCGACTAAAGGGGGTCATGCGGCCGAGCATGTTCCTGGAAAATCGAATCAAATAGAAATGTTGCAATTGCAACCCGCAAGAGGGAGAGAGGGGATTACAGTGCTGCTAATAGCTGTGTTTTTTTAGAGCCAATCAAAACTAATTTCTACGTAAAAAAGGCATTCAAAATGATAACGTTTAATAGGGGCAAACAAATAGATCATTTAACAATATTTTTCAAATTAAATAAAGCACAAGCAGCACATAAATTGAATTCATAAAAATACTCTCTTTAAAAGACAAAATTAATTACATTTTTTAGACATTTTCTGCACACTTTTCCTCCTAAGAAAATATCCAGCATTGGTCACCAGTATCTCCCACTCGACTTGGACCCGATTTCTTGGGCACTTTCCCCCCACGAATTGATGGGGCCATTGTTGCTGCCGCCACCGCTGCTCTTGTCTTGACTCTTTTGTCAACATTAACATACGTAAGTGTCAGCTGCATGTTGCTACTGTGAACGAGATGCCGACAAGGAGCTCAGAGCGGCACAGCAGCCTCCAAACCATGTTGCCAATGCTGCTGATGCTGCTGCTGCAGTGGCTGCTGCAACGGGGGCACAGAGGCCAATTGATTTATCGTGACAATGAGTGCAGCTCCCGAGCTTCGCCTCGCTATCGATGTGTAAATTTGAATTTCGTGGCTCATAAAGTGGACAATGGCGGCGAGCGGTGAAAGACAAATGTGGCAGCCGCAGATTGTTGTCGGCAACATGTTGCTGCTGCTGCTGCTGCTGCTGTTGCTGTTGCTGCTGAAAAGTGAATGCCCTCGCTGTGACGTCACGAGTGCACATCCAGTTCCAGTTTCCACTTCTCGCGAGAGAGAGAGCGAGCTAGCGAACGATGAGCAAAATACAAAATCCAGAAGAAATATGAAAAGCAAAACAAACTGCACGAAATCAAAACAAAAGCCAGCGGGGAAAATGCGGCGGGGCGAAAATCGAGTGGAACGAACTCTGTTGCACTCTACGTTTTTCTGTGGGAAAGGCAGTGTGCCGGGTCGACGGGTGTTGAAGTGGAACGTAACGAATGCAGGGGAGGAATCGGAGAGATATCGGGGGATATACTACATATAGGAGGGAGCTGCGATGACTAAATGCAACAAGCTGCGACTTTCGCATTCGCATGTGTTGGTAAGCTAAAGTTGATGAGCAACTTCAATGGCAAGTGGCAGCAGCGGCAGCAGCAGCAACTTATCTGCAGCAGCAACATGACTGTGTACAGGGAAACAAAAAAGGAGCAGGTTTAAATATTTTAAATATAAGAAAAGTCTTAGTACTCCGAGCTAAGCTCGAAGTACCAAATTAAAGCTAGAATTTCATTACTTCTAAGATTCTTTATTTCTTATAATTTTTATAAACATTTTTTTATAATTTAAATTAGAATTAATAATATATTTTACCGTAACCTTTTCCCTTTGTGCATTGGCACCATGACTATGTATATGGCACACGGGCAACAACAGCAACATCAACATCTGAGGCTTGGCAATCGCCCGATGTTGCTGCTGCTGTGCCGAGTGCCGCAGCACTCGCAAGTTGCACAAACATGTTGCTCACTGGCTCCGCGACATGATTCTGAGGCGCAGATATAAAGCCGAAAAACAACAGCAAGCTGCTCCGGCCGTGAGGAGAAGAAAAACAATGTTGGGCTAGGCTCCAGCTCCAGCTCCCGCTCCTGCTCCTGCTCCTGATCCCCTCGAGAGTCCCGCCTGGCCGCCATCGTCATTATTATCATCTGGTTTTGGCCTGGACAATTCTCCGTCCTGCCTTCAATTGTCCAGAGCTGCTTATTTCAGTTGTTTGTTGCCTTTAGTTAAGGCTCTTGTCATTGTGGTTGTTGTTGCTTTAATTTAGATGCATCTCGAACAGTATTTTGTTTTTCCTCTACTTGTTTGGCCCGGGAAACATGGAAAATGCCATGGAAAGAAACTTTCATAAGATAAACAAAAGTTATATATGCATATATGCAAGGGGACACTTATGAGGAAGGGTTTTGTCCCCAAAGAAAACTTTAACTTTAGCTGTAGCTGTAGCTCTAGCTCCGGAGTGTTTTTCCCCGACTAATTGTTTTGTTTTTCTTTGTTTCATTTCAGGTGAGTGTTCCCCGTCTGAAATCTGGTTAACCGTAAGTCATAAATTAAGTGATTTCCGAGACAGGAAGCAGGGAGCGTTAAGATTTTGCCTTATTAATCGTTTTTTCACGAATGTTGCACTGGCAATCAACTCATTAGCTTAGGTCGCAAAATAATAGCAGAAAAAAGCCAGTCAGAACAAAGGCAACTCTCCCAAAAGCCGCCGCGTTACGCATTTTTAATTGCCTGACAAAAACAAAGCGCAGCAGGGAAACAGAGCACCGCTGGGGCAATTAAAAAATTAAGCAAAATTTCTGCATCAGCTGATGATGGGTGTGTTTCCTTGAGGGGAAAAAAATAAAGGAAAAATCAAAACAAGAGCCGGGAGAGGGCAATGTCAACGAGGCAGCAGCAGCATTTCCTGCCACAAAGAATCTCACTCCGCCAAATCAGTCTTCAAGCCAGGGGCTTATTCATGTCAAGCTGTTTAGGGGCTCTCAAACCCCTTTCCTGGCTCAAAATTAAATATTAAAAAATACGAAATGGCCATTAACTTGACATGCAATCTAGAACTTACTCAAATTAGCTGAAAAGCCAATCGATCATCGTTTTTTGTTGCCAGTTTCGCTCTAAAAATCCAGATAATTAATGTGTTAAATATTATGATTACCATAGTTAATACATTGTTCCTAGAGCTAGGTGTTTCCCTCCCGGAAACCGCCACTGAAGAGTCCCCGTCCCCGACATGGTTGCTGTGTTCCCCGTAATTTATGCGCCTCTTCGACGCGCTTGCCAATTGCCGGGGCTGCCTCCTCCCCAACGTTCTTGTTTTCTTTCCTTTTTTATATATTTTTTGTTTTTTGCTTGCTTTCCAAGAAGAAGCAGCCGGCATCCAACCATCGAACAATCCAGCGAAGCAAGTCAACCAGCGAACCAACCGCCCCCGCGCAACATTGCAAAGATTTCTTTATTACTTGGGCACGTTCGTTGCCGTTGCCGTTGTTGTTCTTGTTCTTGTTCTTGTTGTCCGGGGTCGAGGCCGGTCATTAATATCCACGCATGGAGTTCACTTCAGTTCGGCAGAGCACGTCCCCCGCCCATCCACCCACTCCAGACCATCCTATGCCATCTTGTGCCATCATCCCAGCCCAGATTCGTTCCAATCTGAATCAGCTGTATGCATAATATTTGTTGTTTGCTGATTCTGTCAGCGTGTTGAGGATCCGCTTCGTCACTTCATCGTCTTCTTTAGCGATTCTTGTCCAGGTCAGTTCCATCATGTATATATGTATATGTGTGTATATATGGGGGGATTCTCGGCGAGATGTTGTTTCGGCCGGCATACGTGAGTGGCTTTGGCAAGCGGAGATCTTTGTGCTCCAGAGGCTGGGGCTGCTGCTACGCTTCTGTCGCCATTGCAGCCGAGCACGACTTATCAACTGGGCTCTCTGTTTCTGTTTCTGTTTCTGATTCCGATTCTGGCTCTGGCTCTGGCTGTGGATCTCTTCCTTCGCTTTTCCCCTGGCTGATGCGACAACAATCACGAATGCAGCTCGATAATGATGGTGGTAATGATCATGGCGACGCGACTGTGTCCCAAAAGCTGATAATGATGTTTGTCCGTCGCCGATTGCACACAATGGAGAAGTGCCCAGGCTGTCAGCAATATGCAGTGCCATAAAAACTATACTATAAATGAGTACTCCGTGTGCTTTACCCCGATTCGATATAGTGTATATAGAAAAGAGATACAAGCAACTATATATACTAAAAAGTTATATATATTTTGCTAAAAAGTTCCTTTTATTTACTTAAATATTATAAATCAAGGACCTCTCCGTATTTTCCTATCAGAAACACCCAACAAATTCGATCTGGTTAGCTTTTTTCCTAGGCACCTGGACTTGAAACTCGTAGATAATCTCCCCTGACTCCCTGGTGAACCTGGTGAAGCCTTTCCCTTGGCCAGGTTTTTGGGTTCGCTGTCCCTTGGTCAGGTGGCTGTCCCTATAGCAGTTTCTGCCAGGAGTAGCTGGCTCTTAATCTTGGCCAGCTTGTTGTTTTTCCATTGCTATTGTTGCCGTTGCCATTGCTGTTGCTTTTTTGACCGGCCGGCCGGCATTATATCTCATTACAGAGATCAGCATAAATAAGCAGTGAGCACGCCGCACCACCGGCTTTGCTCCTCCTGCTCCTCCTAGGCAAGATATCCACAACAACAGCCCACAGCCGGAGGAACGAACGAGCGATTAAGCGATACATTCAGCCATGTTCGTGTATTCCCCACAGAGAGAGCGAAAGAGAGACGAGGCTCTGGGGCTCTGGGGTTCTGGGGAAGATGGGGACACAGATGAAGATAGAGATGGAGAAAGGGCAGAGCGCTTGCGTACTCTACGAGGCAATTGAACTCGATTGCAGCGCGTGAAGGTGGACATGGCGATCCCGTTCTCCACTCTGCCCCGCCTTTCAGCTCCTCCTCCTCCTCCTCCGAAAAGCCCGGCCATGTGTATATATCCGCTGATCTTCGGGGTCCGGGCAGCATAGAAATTGTTATTGTTGAGGCAGGGCAGTTCCTTGACCACATGCGTCATCATCATCGCGTTCGCCGTGTGCAAAAACATGATCATTACACTCACACAGAGGGCCTGAAACCGATTCCCCACTGGACGCTGATTCAGATTCAGCCCGAGTTCCTCTACAGCCACCTCCAGCCTGCGCTGGATGCGCCTCGTTCGGGCGTTTTTAATGATGCGTCAGAATATTGTTTACGCATCATTTTACATGTCGGCAAATGGGAATGGGAATGGGAACGAGAACGGGCTGCAGTTGCAGTTGCAGCCGCACGAGCACAACCTCATAGATACTGCTCCGGTGGAGAGCCCCTCGGGGGCAAGTGCTGAATAGATGCTGCTTTTATCCAAGCACCGGGCATCGGGCATTGGGCACCGGGCACCGGCTCTAAAATTATGAGGCCCCCTTTTTGCCGAATTCCATCGTGATGTGTGCTTTAAAGCACGAATTAGCCGCCGGTTATGGCTACAAAGTTGCCAGCTCTCTCTCCCTGGATTTTACCTGGTGAAGATGCCCTAGCCAAGTCTCATTAGCCTCCTCCTCCAGCTAGCTGCCTGTCCTCTTTGCGGGTAAAATGTATTGAAAAGTGCTCTGAATCCTTGAGAAATCAAGTGCAAATAATTAAATAAAACCCCAAAAAGTGCTAGCTAAGAGTTTTGCGATTGAACTTCTGATTGAACCCTTTCAACTCTTTGGCTCTATGTAATTCCCATATATGGTTTACGGGCCCAGGGTTGCCTGTGCCTGTGCGGAAGGGTTGCCATGGCGCCGGGTGCAAACAATATCGAAGTGAATGTGCAACAACTAGGAACTGCACTTTGTTTACATTTCTCCTGCTGGGTTACTTTTACCCACTTTGGCATTTATGCTTAAGCTTCTGCTTATGTTCCTGCTCCTGCTCCTGGTCCTGCCCCTGCTCCTGTCCTTACGTCTACCCCTCCCCCTGCTGCTACTTCTGCTTGTTGTTGTAGCTGTGGAAATTAAGCGAAAAACTTGTCAAAGGCATGTCCTGCCCCTGCCCTGGCCCACATCCCGCTCCTGGCCCCTTGCACCTCGCATAAAGTCAAGTGCGGAGAGTTTGGGGGGAAAAGGGCAGGAAACTTTTCTAACCAGCCCTTCGGCTCCTTTCGGTGCCAGCACAGAGAGAAAAAGCGTTTCAAAATCTTATATTTTACAGGAAATATTCAAAAACGTTGATTTGAAAGTAGGTAAACTCCCCACGTATCTCCTTATTAATCTCTAACTTTAGTTTAAATTTCCTTTAAGTATAGCCTGCTATTTTCGCTCTGTGTACCTGGGCTTACTTCCCCCGTCTTACTTTTTTTATTTTTTGTTGCTGCCTAGGTTGACATGCAATCCCAGGTACATGTGGAGAGTTCCCTGCCGATTCTTAACTGGGTTCAATGACATACAGGATAAGCAACAGCAACATCGGGCGGCCTACGACAAGCCACCACCACCACCACACACACAAATAGCCCTTTACCCATAATACTATATACATATAAATGTATGTTTGTATATAGCATAGAGTGCAGCAACAACAACAACAACTGGCATTAACTTCGCTGGGGCAAGAGCACAAAACGTAAACGTTGCAAAAAGGCGGCAAGCAAAAGCGAAGCCGAAAACAAAGCCATGGCTAAAACGTCCAGAAGCAGGAGTCGAAGCAGGAGCCGGCCAGAAATGGGCAAGGGAAAGGGACAGGGACAGGAGTGGCAGTGGCAATGGCAGTGGAGCCGCCGTGCTGCACTTGAGGTTAAAGGCAGCCAGAAAGCGATCCCAAACTGAGTCGAACCTGTGTACAAATACTCGACATGCAGCCCCATTCGGCACTCCGTCACTCCAGCACTCTCCCGTTGGTATCCTGGTTGCCTCTTCCTGGTTACCCATCCCGCTGCTATAACCCCATATGCTCGAGTTGAATGGATTCTTTTGGTGGGGAAGCCTGGCCTCACAGGACCTTTTGCCCTGGCCAGATTATTAAAATTCCTTCAAATATGAATTCGAGTTCAATAACGAAGGAGTGCTCCTGATCCTGAGGATATTCGCTCGCCTGAATGCCAACCAAAAGAAACTATTGTTGACCTAAGCCGCCAGTCAATCCCTTTTTCGCCTTGACTTATTGCATTTTCCCTGGGCGGCGGTCGTCAGGACAACGTCAAGGCGCCAACTTTCACGGGAACCTGTGGAAGGATATTTCGCCCCTCGAAGGGAGCTTAAATAAAACATGACCATTACCGATGCATATTAAATAATATATTGAGCCGACCATTAGCCGAGATCGTCGCTCGACGCTCGACGCTCGCAGCATTTTCATAACAAAACAATTTACAAAAGGCCACGGCACAAAAACCGGAAATCCTTTCCAACTCGCATATGGCACGCAAAACGAAGGCAACTTTTCCACCTTTTCCACTCTTTTCCACTCGCCGTTGTTACTGCTGTTACTCTTGTTGCTCTTGCTGCCGGTGGGTTAGGTGCCCCGGAGCAATTGTTACTGCGGCTGTGTGTTGCCGCCGCGGAAAATTGCCGCTTTTAATATTACCTTTTATTTGCAATTTCTGCTTTTTTGTGGAGCCTTTTGTAATAATGCAGTGCGCATGTAATAGGAGCCAGGTGCCACAGTGCCGAGTCGCCTCCATGCATTTATATTCGTATTCGTACTAGTATTCCCCATTGCAGCAATCATTTCCACCTAGCCAGCTCGCTTTCCCGCTTTTCCGCCGTGCCGTTGTCATCTGCCACAATTTGTACGCTGTTATTAACTGACATGCTTGCAAAGAGGATTTTTTATTTAGGTTTCTCCTGTTTCGGTTTTTTTTTTTCGTTCAGCGCTGCCCGTGTGTGCTATTCAATATTAATGGCATGATACAGGGCAATGTAATATTTTACAGCGCTTGTCAATTGGCGGTAGCTGGGAAAAAACGCCCGTTTTATTTGCTTTCCCGCATCGGTTCATTTTAATAATATGTTCTGGCTAGCCAGTAATCCGTTTGGCAAAAACACTACAAGAAAAAAGGGTGGTATTCCAAGGAAATCAATGTTTTGTGGGATTATCCTTAAACTACAATATTATTTTTACTGGGGAAGACAGAAAATATTGATTTATGGATATATACAAGGATGTTCTGTTTGATTTTCGTCTCCCATTTGCACAATTCTCACAATTCTATCGATATTTCGTCGATAAATGCGATTTCAAAATATCAAACTTTACCATACTTTCAATATTGACTACTCCTTCCGAAAATATTGCTATATAGATTTTGTATTGATATTTAATGCTAATGCCGATTTATAAACCAATGTTGTAATCGATATTCTGTTTGATATAAATCGGACTTATTTACGTCTTCAGTTTTCATGTGAAATTCCTACAAATTAGTGCGATAAATTAATAGTTTAAGATCGAATACTATTTCAAAACTTTGCCTTAATTTTAACAAAAGTTTCGATTAATTTGTTGATAGATTTTCATTCTGGAAAAATTCCCTTAGAGTAAAACAATTTCAAGAGATATTTATAATATACCTCATAAATTTATAAATAAATAATCTTGAACTTGTTGTGCGCCGTGCTAGCCTCAAAGCTCTTCTATATCTTTTTCTATATCTGCCTGAACTTGAGTGCGTTTCTGGCCAAAAAGTCCAAGTTCTCTAATCGGACGTTGACCCGCCAAAATACGTACTTTCTGATTGGAAACGATAAAGCCGAATGGAGCGGAGTTTACTGCGCTCTTATCTGATGTTGACCTTCAGTTGAGGGAAAACTGCGTTTCTGCACCGGCTGCCTTTGTGCTTAGATACAGCAAAGAAAAAGCACACAAATAGAAAAGGCAAAGTAAGCCGGCAAATCCCGCATTCATCACGGGAATACATATAGGGTATAGAACAGATATCTGCGAAAGCAGAACCAATCAAACGGAGAGAGACTTATCGCAAACCTGATTATATGGGGGCAACGGCGACCCTCGGCAGACTTCTTGGCAGCGGGGCAAACCATTGGGTAAACAATAGGAATAGTTCTGTTTGCTCTTCACTTTACGATGCAAATTGTTCGGCGGGGCCATAAACTAGACGATGTCTCACATGACATGTGGGAGCCAGGAAATGGGGGTGGAAATTGATGGCTGCGAGTTCGTTGTCATCAAGGTCGTCGTTTCGGCCAGTCGAGTGTGAAAATAAGTAGCTCCATACTACTGGCGACGCGTGCATTGATGAGCTCCAGATCCGTAGGGCCACTTATTAGCACTCATTTGCCTGGCGAAACCGCAACAAGTTTGCATCGGCGGTCAATGGCCCCGGCTTGTGCAGTTTACACTATAATTAACTGCATTAGCATGCAAATTAAATTTAGTTTAATTAAATTATAAACATTCGTTCAGCGAACGCTCGTTCCTGCTGCTGTCGAAGAGTCAATGCACTTGACGCTCCAAGAAATTGAAATTGAAACAAAACAAACAGCGCCGCAAAATAAAACAAAAACAAAAGCAAAAGCAAAAGCTATAGCTACGAATTGAGATTTAAGCGACCGGCGGCGGCGGCGGCTATCTCTTTCCCTGGCTATATGCTGCCTCTCCTGCGACCCTAACTGCCCCCTCTGTGAAGTGTGTTTAATCTGCTGGCAAAGTTTCATTGACTCGCTTAGGCAAAAGCTGCAATTAAAATACGAAATTTCGAAAAGGGGATAACGCGGCAGCGGCGAGCGGTTCAAGATTATTTACGAGCTACGGCGAGCGGCTTGTTAGTCACGTTTTTGCAGCAGACGTTGCCCCGGGTTCACTTGATTCTCCCCGAAAGCAACAGCAACAAAAACCAGAGCTTAGTAATACTATATACCACACATATCGTATGGAATATAGTACGCCAGTGAAACAAATCAAATCGAGTGACACAGAAATGGCAATTTGCAAGGCAAATGGCATCGGAATCGAAATCGAAGACAACCCGAGGAATTTCCTTATAGAGGTCAGAGCTGATACGTGCCTCTTGACTCATTTTTTGCTACCCTGGAGTCCCCCAAACCGTTGGCTGTAAATGACCTTCAATGTCTAGACGTATTTGACAAAAAAGAAAAACAGCAAAGCAACAAAAAACCGAAAGGAAAAACACAAACACTCAGACACAAATAATGCGTGATTCTGTTGGAAACTCATCGAGTTTATTCAACTCTCGTCCTCTTCAGTGGGCGCTGGCTGGATTTAGCCTGGCAAAGGACCTTCGCCTTTATCGCTGCCAGCAATTAGCGGCGGCCCAGATAAGGGAATTACGCAGCCGCAGCCATGAAATGTTTGATGTCTCTAAAACGAAACTAAAGCCGTTAGAATTTTAAGCCCCAACGCAAACAATAAACAGCCTAATCCTTTCACGGTGCTCGGTGCGCTCGCTGCCTTCGGGGGTTTTATGATTTAAGATTTAACTTTTTGCCCTCGATGCGTGCCAATGACACAATAAAAGTTGCCCCGGGCAACGCAGCCAGCTCTGCGGTAGAGGGATCCTTTCGAAACGAGCTGCTCACACGCAGGTCCCGAAAACGTAACCGAATCCTAGTCCTAGACGGCAACGCACCTTGTCGCCTTCGTCTGCCTTTAGGCCATAAAAATGCCAGCAAGGAGCCTGGGAGCCAGATGGGGGCAGGAGCTTGGCGGGTGGCAGAGAGCCCAATTCTTAAAAGGAGAAAGCTAAAAAATTAGACTAACGACTAAGGAATACCTTGGAAATAATTTACTTAATTTTTACTTCATTTTCCAAAAGAAAACAACTTTAATTAGAAATAGTAATCAATGATTACTAATCATTCAGCCTCTGAATCCTTTAAAAACCTAAGGATTTTCTTTTGAATAAATAGAAAAAATAAACATATTAAATTGAATATGTTTAAGGTAGCTTTGACTTTGCCAAGGGTTTTTCCCTGACAGCCTAATACTCACCTGGCTGTTGGCTGCTGGGATGCCCCAGGGACAGGCTGAGAAAAGTGCGTGAGCTGGACTCGTTCCTTCTTTCGTTCAGTGACTTTGGCTCTATATCTTGCTCTTAATATTTTTGTTTTGGCCTGGCTCAGCAGGCGGCTCGGCTCCAGCCTCCCTTCTGGCCCAGTGTCAATGGCACTCGCGAACCGAGGTTGTTGGACCCGCAGAGCAGTAGCCGCCGCCAACGCAGAGTCCTCGTCCTTCGTCCTTCGCCCGTCGTCGTCGGCCCCGTGCTGTGCCATATTTTTAGCCTACTTTGCGGTGCCAGTGCCAGCGCCCCCAAGTATATTTAGAGGTCAATTATCTCGGCCAGGGCAATCCATCATTGGCCACGGCCAGAACGCCAAAGCCAACGCCAACGCCCGTGCGTATGCAACGCCTTCTCCTGGCTCACCTCAGGCTAATGATGAGTAATTTCAGTTCATTTTCAGTTGGGGCCACGAGCATCTTTAATAACAATTACGCCCGGGCCCAAGTAGAGGGCTGATTTAATCGCAAGCCTTTTCGGCAATCCCCGGGGAGCAGTCGAGGTGTGGGGTTATTCAACTTTTGATTAATGGCGGCGCATGCATGACAAATGGCCGGCGGCCACAATGCACTTGTAATTGTTGTTATTGTTTTTGTTGTTGCTGCTCTGCCAGTCATTCAATTAACTAAATTTATAACTCCGACGATGGCTCATGCATTCCGGGTATTGTTTTCTCAATTAAAAGCCGTCCGATTTCCCAGAAAAAGCCTCTGCCAAGCGAAGTAACATGCAACTCCTGGCCAGCTCCTGCCCGGTAATTAGCCGCAGTTAACACGGCCAATTAGGGCCGCCGGCGAAATCATGTCAATGCCTCGCACTTATCGTTAATCAACGGCCCGGCCCAAGACCGGCAAACATGAAAATGGCAAAAGGAAAATCGCAGCGATACGGATCGCAAGGAAGAGGAGGAAAATGCAGTGGCAAATCGCAATTTGTTTGCTCACGAAAGTCGTCGGTTTGACCCCGACATGGTAAACTTGGAAATGGGAGCACGAGGCTATCTCTGAGCTTGGGGGGGTTGGTGGTGTGCCAGTTTTTTTTTTTTGTCATTTTTCTCCTGGCCTCGCCAGGCAGCGTTCAATGCCAGAAAGAAAACATGAAAATCGAATTCCAGTGAAGGGAAAAACCGCGCTTATAACTAGGGATTTTTCCTGTAAATACTACACACGATTATACCGAAAAGTTTTCGCACAAATTTTAATTAATTTTCCACCTCTCTTTCGACTCGTTTTAGGTGAGTGCCATGGAGTCTATTAGCCGGCTTTGGGTCCCTGCAACTGCGGCCAGAACTGTGAGTTAACTTTTCAGCCGCTTAAATGCCCCGAGCAACAATAACAGAAACAAAAAACGTGAAGCACTTTACAGTCAAAAGGAAAAACAACATGGAAAAAAGAAAATATATCGAGTGGGGCTTACAAAGTTTGCCGTAAAAAAACCATTGAACGGTTAACGAACGAAAATCGACCCATTGAGCGAAGCCAAAAAGGCAATTTAAGCGCCTTTTGTGCACATCGCGCATACGCCGCATGGGCCGGCTCTGCGAGTAGTCCCTCCTCCTGGACCTGGAGCTGGACCCGGGTCTGGAATGAATACTGGTTGCTACCAACCAACCGACCGGCCAACTCGGCCTGTCCCCCGGTCATTACGAAAGTTATTCATGCGAACTGTTTGCCCCGGCCATTACATCAGCCGGAGAGTGTCTGGGAAAATGCGGAAATTTCGGCGCTGCCAGGAAAATTTATGAAAATTGCCATGTGCCAGTCTGGCCCCGACTAGATCGCCGCCACTCCTCGTCCGATTCCTTTTTTTTTTTATTCACTTTCCCTGCCAATTGTTTCGAGCGGGTCGAGCGGGCGGCAGCTGCTGCCGGCCAATTGCCGGCCTTTATTTGGCCCGGCCATTTGCATTCCGAGTACTGCCACGTCCCCATGTCCAGCAGTTGTCAAATTGTCAATGCAAATGCCTCGCCACGTCCACCCGACGGATATTCTATCTATCGGCGTTGAATTTCAATTAAGTTTCGCTCGCGAGCTGGCGAGCTCTATAAATTGCATTTGACCGATATCGGATCGAATGGGGTCGCTCTGGGGTTTTACTGTGTGCTGTTCTGCTTTTCTGGGGGCTTTCCTACCCCTGTGCGAATGGCGAACCTGATTCCCCGAATCGCATTTAGCAGCCATCTCCCCTCAGTGTCCAAATTATGACAACTCCTCTGCGCTGACTCCTCCGAGTCACGAACTCCTCGTCCGCATATCAAATAACAATTGCTCAACATTCGAGTGGAGCTGGGTGGTAAACAGAGACCCGACCGACCGCAAGCAAATTGAATTAATTAAGAAACGTGTATTATATTACCAAAGGCGGGGGGAGGGGGCGCTTATGATAAAGCAAAATTAATACAGGGAACAGGGAAGGGAAGGGAAAAGCCTAAAAGCCCCCGCTAAGCTATGCTGAATTATTAAAATGATTTAAGCTGCCAAATTGCTTAAGCAATATTTTCCCTTTTTCTTTATTCTTCATTCGACTCTTCGGTTCGGTTCGAGGATTTCCCCCGGCCAAGTAGAGTTTCGCCCACGCCTTAGTTTCGGGGTTATTGTTCGAGTCAATACGGGGTCGAGAGAGAGAGAGGTAAAAGAAAGCAAAATTTTAATTAAAAATCTTCCGGCATTTTGGCGTTTTATCTAAACAGGAAGAGCTTGCCGCAGACAAAGTCTCCCAGAGAGCGAGAGTGCGATAAAGGCGACACTTTCGCCGGAGTCCTTGCCGCATAATGAAAAGTCTTCCGAATTGGGTCAGGCAAGAAATTAAAAAGCTCCCCCTTGGTGTTTTTTTTTCTGGGGCGAGAACAAAGGAAAAAGTTAAGTTGGCAACTTCAACTTAAAGCTGCTGCTGCTGCCGTTATCATTCGCAATTAGACGCGTTGACACTTGGCCCCCGGTATCCCGACTTGGCCAACTTTCTGCCGACTTTTCCGACTTCTCTGCGAGTGAAAAGTGGCAAGTAAAGAGCGAAAAGTTCAGTGGGCCATCCGGCTTACAGATTCCGGAGTTGCCCTGCAAATTGGACGGTTAAGTGGAAGCATCTGCCGAGGAGGAGTCGCAGGAGTCGCAGGAGTGTGTGCAGCAAATTGAATATTTAAATCCTCAACTGAAATCCTTGCATGCGTCAAATTGAATAGGGTTTGTCCCGGGCCTGCCTCCTTTGGCAGCATAAAATATGCAAAGAAAACGGAATGGAAAGGAAACAAAATTATGTTTAATGCAGCGTTTTTCCCAGCTATTTCCCCCTTGTTTTCCCATTTTTTTTTTTGTTTTCTTTTGGAAATAGAAATT
>JAEIIL010010960.1:0-51724 GCA_018905715.1 Drosophila lini | reverse complement strand
TTCTTGAACGAAATTATTTAATGAATATTTCACTTTGCAGACGCTACAGGCGCCGTTACACGTTCGGCCAGCTCCTGCTGATGCTCCTCCTCCATTTGTTGTCAGGAACCCGCGGTCAACGATTGCGAGGAGTGCGATACCCAAAGGGTAAGACCAAACAGGCTTTAATACCTAGAAAATAGTAATAAGTCCCATGAAAACCTGTTAAATCGATGCAGCTGAAAATGTTGATGTAAAAGAAACTGATTTTTTTGATTTGACCAGCCATAAAGGTTTACAAAAATATAATAACGCCTTATGGTAAATATTTAAGTTACTTTCCCTAAGAAACAAGTCAATGAAATCGATTCCAATAAGAAACGAGTTCAGCTGCAGACATTTTGCTCCTTAACTATGCAGCACACACTCGTAGCTCCTGTGGGAGCTTCATAATTCGCATGCAGGACACATCAATTCATTGGCCGAAAAGCAGAAGGCTGACAAAGTGTTTTCCCAGTGACCCATTCCAGCTCTACACTTCCTCAGCTCTTTCCCCAGCCCGCCGACTGTCGACTGTCGTCTGAAGTCTGCCGACTGACTAACTGAGTGACGGACTGTGGGACTTCCTGACAGCCAATAAATGTCACTTTGGCCAGGCTGCTGCATGAATACATCCGTCGCCCATGGCCTGGTGGTGTCTCCCCAAGCAGGACCTGGGAACTCTCCGAAGTGGCAGCTTATAAAGTCCTGCTGTGTCGCCCCGATAATTGACAGCGATGTGACAAAGGAATTGAAACAGACAGTTGCCTAGATGGAAATTTAAAGGTGAGCATCTGCAAACGACTGTGTAATGGCCTCGAATCGAAAGTTTCGATATCACAACTACGATGGCAACGGCAAATCAAGATGAGCACTTGCCAGACAATGAATGCATGACCACCGGAAAGTTTTCCAAGTCATCGACATGTGGATGGGCCATGACAAATAGTCGCCTCTTCAATGGCGCTCCCTAATTGCCGAAAAAAAAAACACTGAGCACTCGAAGAGCAGAGGTCAGCGAAAGTCAAAAGTCTAGACAGCCGACAAATGTTACTTTGCTTGCGACTGCCATTAAACCAGCGACCGCTGCCATAATCTGCTCAATTGGATCGGAGGTATAATGTGGATATGGCTAAGCGTTTAGGACGCTCTGATTCCTGCTCGGGAAAATCCGATTGCATATGCATGCGAATTCCATTGGAAAGCATGAGATATGAAATTAATTCAGAGTTGCATAAAACACACGTCTGAAACTCATTTCGTGAGGTAAGCGTTAAAGCGCCGACATGCATGCGGACAGGACAGCTACCAGGAGCCACGTGAAAGGATATGCCAGCTGCTGGTCCGGAATGCGGACTGTGGACACCCGGAATGGGGTAAACCAAATATTAGCTCTCCAGCTGCACAGTTTTTCAATTAAATTCACCGAATGCTCCTTCAATCGTGCATTAAAATGAAAATTTAATCACGGCAACGGCAACGGCAACGAAATGAATCGCATCCGCTGACCCCACGACACATGCTGTCGAAGGAATGATGTAAGGCTGCCGCCACTGGGGCGTATGCGTATTACGTATTGTGAGGAAATATGTAATTAAATTTTTCTTTCGCTTGTCATGGCTCTGACTGGGGCACGATGATGCCGGTTTTCATGAAGGCATCAATGGGTAGCCAACAAATTCCACTCCGTTAGTGGCTACTAAACATCTGAATGCAGATTATCATGGGACTTGTTAAGCTCTCCCTGACTTTACTGAAGCTTTGTAAAAGGTGTTAATGGTGCAATAAATTTCATTTTCATTTCAACTGCAATTGAAGAGGACCCAAAACGCAATTTAACGAGAATACGAAGAATATATTCTTAAAAAAGGTAGCCATTTCCATTTTTATAAGCCTTTAAAATTTAAAATTTAATATTAAGGCTTCCACTACTATTTGGTTTACTTATAAATCAAGAAATCTATTTAAAAAACATAAAGAAATGGCAGTACTAAATCATTTCAATACTTATTTTATATCCTTAAATTTACTCTTTGTCGTTTGCGACGGCTAATGGGTATTAATTAAACGTTTCCGTGAGATATTTTCCTCACGTCCTCGTTCATTATTTTAAAATGCGCATCACAAGTGTTGGATATATATTTGTTTATCGCTCGTCCCGACATGCAGCCCGTTTAAAATGGCTGCGGCAAGACTTTGACCGCACACCCCGCACAGACGCACACACGCACACACGATTTTCCACGCTGATAGAACGCTGAATGAATGGAAACGAATGAATGAAGAATTTCACTTACCCCCATTCACATCCTCATCGCCAAGCCAAGCCAAGCCGGGTCCTTGTCCGCATCCACATCCACATGCAGGACTGCAGCTTCCTTATCGCAGCTCCGCGCTCGCTGCATTTATATTTAAATGTATTTAAACGACCGACAATTTGAGAGCATCGCCGTTGTCAGTGGCAGAACTACGGACCCCGGACTCAGTTTTCCCCTCATTTGCAGTCCGAGCAAGGAGCGGCGAAGGATCCAGTCCGAAGGATCCGCCCCCGCACCCAGTGGGAGTAGCAGTCCCATTTGTTTGTGCGTAGCCTCGGCTTTGGCGTTGGCTTTGGCTTTGGCCCTCGGCTCTGGCTGCTCCGGCTGAGATAAAAGTAAATATGTGGCATTGGTTGCGGCTCGGCGGTTTCATTTTGGCAGCGCTTCGGTTTTCGGACTCACTCGTTTTCCGCCGGAAATGCGTTCTAGCGTAATTTTTAATTTATTCCCGCCCGTCTTCTGCTCCGTTGAATGGGAATGAATATTCCCTAGCAGCATGCGCGCACTTAATTAATATTTCCAAAATTATTTCCATTTGATATGGAAACACAATCTTGAAATTCACATTCCACTTGGCGGCGGCTTTCGCTTTATCTAAAGAAAATTATTTTCGTTTAAATAAGCTACATAATAAGGCATCTGCAATCCCTTAAAATATATAGTAAAATTGTAGTTATCTTATAATTTATTGCAGAATAAATGTAATTAAAATTTTAAAAAGTTTAGCAGTTTCTAGCAACTTTCCACACAATCTGCAACGTTCTCTTGCTATTTGAAATTCGAATTGTTTAGTTTCGAGCGTGGCAGCCAGCGAAAGAAACTAATTGCTGGATAAATACTAAAAATGGTAAATGCCAAACGCGTTCACGAATATAATTAACTTTCTCGAAAGTAAATAGAATCTTGACTGAAAACTAAAGACAACAGCTGTTAATGAGTGGAGTTTCTGGCAAGTTTCTGGCCCCGCAGTCTCGAGAAGTCATTGTTCTCCGTGCATTTTGCAGCCAGCATCCAGCAAACTGCATCCTTCGTCCTGCAACTGCTCGCAATTTACGCAGCTTCCTTCCTTATTCCACTCCCACCGAATCGCTGCTGACTCTTGCTTAGTTAATATTTGCCAAGTTTATGGCAAGTGGAAAAGTTCGAGGTTGAGCCGGAGAGCTTGAGAGTGCCGCTAGCAAGTGGCTGCCACTGATATGGGTAAGAAGTGCGAGTATTGATTTACCGTAGCACAAAGCCAAGTCCCGGCCCAGACCCGCTGACGCTGACAACACTAACAATGCTTCTAGCAGACGTCGCGCCAATGTCGCTATCCATTCCCCCAATCCATGCAAGCAACCCCCTGAAATCCCATCCCGTTCACGTCACTGTCCCAGTCGCTTGGCGTGGTCGTCGCCATGTCTGCTGCCGGCAGCAGGGCGGAAACGGAAACCGGCAAGCAAGTGAAGCGGATTCTGAGGGCATTCGGGAACCGATGCAGCAATTCCCTATCTATAAGGTAAATGAATAATCAACCGAAATAATATTCTACAAAGGGTTTTATGATTAAATTTGATACAAAATATCCCATTAAACTCTTGTGAGCAAGTAAAAAGCTGTAATATAATTTTAAGGACTTGGACAACTTTACCCCCTTAGCTAATATACTCTTTGCTTGCAAGTAAGAGTATATTCCGACCACAACAGCAACAATCGCTGTACATAACTCGCCGTTTTTAGCCCTCGTCACTGTTGTTTTCCTGCCGTTCGCTACTCGCAGGCAAATGCTGGACATTTTTACGGTTTGGCAAGTGTCAGCAGTGTTGTGGCTGGAAAAAGAAAGAAAGGAAACGCTGTCACTTCGCTCTAAGACAAACATTTTATTTATCGTTTCCCGAGGGGAAGACCAAGGCGCGAAAACTATCAGCTGGCGAATATTTTACAAGTTGCCTCAACGAAGCTACTCGGAGTTCAGACGTTGCAGCTGCAATTAACTCACTGGGGCACAAAGACGTAATCACTTCTATCGTTCTCGAATAGCAGCGGAAAGTGCAGTCGGACCGAGTTCCCCTTATTAGGTTGGACATCTAAATGGATTCGGAAACATTGCACTCGCCAACCAATTTCATTTTGTTGGGTGATATTTCAGCTATTTTCAGAGCTAGGTCTGGTTGAAAAATATTCCAGCGGCAATTGATGCCATTGCGGATGCCTCCACTGCTTTTATTATCATCTACGTACGCTGGGATGACAAACAAAATGCCGCAAAATTGTGTGAATTGCTTCTGAAATGGACTATAATGGGATTAGGCAGTACACACAGCGGAGGCACACAGAAATATTTTGAAAAAATACAAACCAAATGAAAATAATCGGAAATCGAATGGAAATATCAGGCATATTTCAATTTAGTGTTTTGGTTGACAAAATTTCAATCAGCTCTAAATGGTTATCAGTACTCAAAGCTCGTATATTATCGCATATGCTGAAGAATATAGTATTTGCAATAGTTTCCAACCACTAAGCATGAAAATTGCCAATTTCAAGCAGCTCTCCTACGGCAGATTGAGCGACTTGAGAGCTCTGTGGGAAACATTAGGAAAAATTAAATGCTAGTAAGTTTTAAGCCCCGGCATTTGGCAGGAAAACAATGAAACTTCAGGCTCAAGTGCAGCAAAGCTCTTATCGGGAAAACAGGGGGAGAGATAGTCGGACGGACAGACAGATGGCTTGGGAAAAGTGAGGCGAAAGTTTTAAGCGTCTTTGCACGCATACAATTTCTCATGAGCAACAAATACAATTGCACAATAAAAATGCACAGGACCCGGACTCAAGCCCGGACTGGAATAAGACTCGGAATCGGGGCTGGGACCGGCAAGCGCCATGCAAAAGGCTTAAGCGAAAGGATCTTAAAAGCAGCCCTGACTGTCAGAGCTAAGAGCAGAAAACAGTTTTTCCGACAAAATAAAAAAAAGGAATAATAACGAAAAGGAGCAGTAAAAATTCATGCAGCGACGCTTCGCCATAATGTCTTTAGACCGCGTTTAAAAATTGCCGGAGCACGCGCCTTTCCAACTGCAGCAGCAGCTGTCATTCCATTAATGTTTTTATGAGGCTTCAAACTGTTGCCGAAACGAGTCCATCGAAATTAAAGGTAAAACGCCCCAACTTGAGCCATTAAAAGAAGAGAGCCTCTGAGTGAAGGCGGCATTTATTTGATTAACTCTTTCAGCTGCCAATTAAAATGGGGCCTTCCCCCTACCCGAAAAAGGCTCCACCGATCTGGCACACTTTGTTGTATGCAAAGCATATGGCTGACCTTTTGCCTGCATCTACTTCTATATATTTTACTTTTTATTGAGTCAACTATAAAACACAGAATGGTAAATAAATTTTAATTTTACTACTCGCAAATACATAATTTAAGAGTCCTGCCTGCAGGCGGCCAAGGGAGGCGAAGGACAAAGCCAAGCTAAGCCATAAAAATGTGTATGGCAAATAAATTTTAAGTGAAATACTTGTAAATGAAAACAAATGTAGCACACACATAAAGCACAACAGCACACACAAAGGAAAGCAGAGGAGGAGGAGGACAATGGCTATGGGCCACAAAATTCGATATTACGTATACGCCATGTTCGTGTACAACTGTGTGCAATAAATATCGCAAGGACACACGAATACACACACACACACACAATTAGATCGCCAAGGACATTTGAAAATGTTTGTCTTTGGCTGAAAAACGCGCCATAAATTCGTTGCTGGCATAGGCCCAGCAAAAGCGATAAATATCGAAAATCAACTAAAATTGTCCAACAATACTTTATTCAATTTTCGACCAAAATTGAGAGGGAAATGCCTTTAATTGATATGCGGCACTGACCCATTCGCTTCTGCAAGCCAAACATAAATTTAGCGCTTGTATAATTTATGCTAAAATAAACACAAATTAATTTCATATTATTATAAGTTTGCCGCTGGGCCAAATCCAATTCCCATTGGCATACAGAATAATAATACGAGAAGTGCTGAGTGCTGCACAAATGGGAAAAAATATTAGCACTATTGTTGCACAAAAGCTGCACAATTTAAATTACACATTGCGTAATCTCCCTCAATGGGAGCTCATGAATTCCATAAGCATTTTATGTGTACGTTCTGAAAGAGGCAATTTAATAGTGATTGAAATTAATTAAATTCGAGTTCGCCTCAATGTCTCTTTATTACACTTAACTATTTCTAGGGCCCCATTTGCCCTCTTGATGTACAATTAAATTTACTGCACTTACTCGTAATTCGCCATTGACTATCGATTTCATGAACTATTTATTACTCGAACACGGAGCTGAACAAATTGTACATTTACATTTCTAATTACAACCACAAACAATATTAGTCGGGCACTATTAGAAATGTAAATTTGACAAATAAATCCAAAGAAAATAAATTGCGAAAAATAATAAATACATATTGCACATAAATAAATATTTCATATGCTACATTGGCATTAACAGCTGTCGTCTTTTATGAGACCGCCACTGCCAATGAATATTCAAATAACACAAACTTTAATCAATGCAATTTTTAACCCAATCCTCTCTGATATAAATGAATATATATCCCGATGCTGCCGCTGTGGCCGACCGCAGTGGACATAAATTCCATTTGTGTGACAGGTGAGCTCAGCCAGGGAAGCCAACCACAAAAACGACAGGAGCAAACGTTTATCACGGCTGTTTTGCAAATGATTTAGAAAAATACGCAGCAACCGCAACACAAGAGTTAACAAAACTTTAAATTTACCATTGCCCAAAACCAAAAATGCTTTTCCATTTTATTTCAAATTATTTTTAATAGGAGCTTAACATAAGTTTTATGTAAATG
Source organism: Drosophila lini (assembly GCA_018905715.1). Classification (NCBI taxonomy): domain Eukaryota; kingdom Metazoa; phylum Arthropoda; class Insecta; order Diptera; family Drosophilidae; genus Drosophila; species Drosophila lini. The sequence continues at coordinate 44,522 of JAEIIL010010960.1, read as the reverse complement.
TATTCGCCAACTGTGTAATGCTGTAACAAACTGTTCAACTGAAATGTCAAATGTATCCATGATGAGTACTTAAATTAAGTTTTGAAATAGACACCAACTGAAGTGGATATTTAGCCAAAATAATAAAAATAAAAATAATAATACAAAATAATTTTAATTTACCTAAAATTCCGACTGCAATTGATTTTATGCTTGTAAAAAGTACGCAAAACCGTATTAACCCAGCTGCCTTTAAACTGATTTTGACCTCCATTCGCGGAGTGCAGAATATGAGATGAAATATCGAGGCCAGACGGAGAGTCACTAGCCACAGCCAACTGCTCGGATGCCAAATTATAATGGGCGCACATTAAGCGACACGTTCCCTTTATCATTTGCATGCCGTTGGCGTAATCACCAGAGAAAGCGGAGGGCCCCAGCCCGCCCACTCCACTGGAAATAGGAAAATCACTGGGAAAAAGGAGATGGTGCTGGAGCTGGAGCAGCAGCAGCAGCAGCAGGATATCCTGTCACGTTTTCAGTTGACTTGACTGCTCCACGCCGTGGGAGTGTGTGCCGAGTACTTAACCGTTCAAGTTGCTCCAACTCCGACACCGTCTCGGTCTCCGGCTTACTTGCCTCTGGGCCACTGTCGTCAATGTCTGCGGCTCTTACGATCTCTGCACAGCAAACAAAAACAGTTTGATGTGAGAGTAAAGAGGATAAGAAATATTAAAGCCACCAAGGAGTGTCCTTTGGTCAAAAATGATTTAAAACGCCGATATAACAATCATTTAAACTACGAAAAAAGGTAAACTTTAAATGAAATTTATATAATTTTCATCAAGTATTGCCCATTTTGTTGTACATTTTCCGCTGTGTAGTTACCGCTAGCTGGTTGGCTTGCCACCTTGCCTTGTAGTGGTGTGAAAATTAAAGGAATTCCGTTATTATTTTGCCTTTTTCCCCGCAAGCCAGCCCGTGCATATTTTGTAGAGCACTTCGTCGCAAATTATGTCGGCGCAGCGAAAGCAAATGCTGCATGCTGCATGCTGCATATGCATGTGGCGTGGGGCCATGTCACAAGTGCTTAGTAGACTCATGACAGTTTCTTTTGCATAAACAACAACAACCGCCGCCCAACCCTCTCAAACCTTCACCCTTCCGCTGCTGGTTCTGGGGGTGGCTGCAACGTGTAAGTAATTTGCAAAGTAGAAGTTGTAGATGCGAGTTGCAAGATGCAACTCGGTGGTGCAGCCTGCTGCACTGTGCTGCCTTTTGCTGGCAGCTCATTATGTGGCGGCTTTTGTGCGGCTTTGATATATGATTATGACGCGCTGGCTTGGTAAAAACATGAAAGAAGGTGTAGTTCCGTTCCGGTGATGAAAGACAGTCGAAATCACTGGCAGAGTAACGATTCCGAGCTTGATTATAAAACATTTCTATAATGATTTAGTTTATTTTCTCTACAAGCTCCCAAGTCTATCTTGCACCGGAGTTACAAGAACCTTAAGCCCTAAATTATTCAGCTATTCCGTTTGCATATCCTTTTGCCATATAACCACCAAAGTTAGTGGCATCAACTGCGCCCGACTTCGACCAACATCATCAAGCATTTATAGACAGCGGGTACAGAGTGATTTGTGGGCACGACAAAGGCTTACCTGGCAGTGCAAAAAAAATTCCGTGGTTAGGAGCAGGAACATTGGCAGACCGGGCTTAGCTGCACTCCGCAGCCAATCGAAAAATGTCACCAAACAAAAAATTGGAGGGACTGAGCCGCGCTAAGCTCTGCTGGATCCGCCTTTTTCTTCTCGTTTCTCCGCGGGCTTCTGGCGTCTAGACGGCATTTGTCATGCAGCCAAAGATACATTTGTTTGACTGCGGCCGGGCGACAATTCGGGCTTGAATTTCGGATTGCTTTAAAGTTCATAATCCAGATCACCTTTGACCCTTCGGCCTGGGCATTATTTGCACACGCTGCTGGGCTAATTACCAGGGAAGCAGTGACTCTGCTCATTAGCGCCGCCTCCTCGGGGGTATTGGTAGTTGATTTAAAATCAAAATGGCTGGCCCTAATCGTAATTAGGGGGAAAGGGTTAAAGTGCAGGTGGCAATAATTGAAAAACTTTCGGCCAGCCTACTAATTAAAAGTTTTCGGCCGAGTCATAATCAGGAACAGGAACAGCAGCAGGAGCAGAAGCAGGAATGGAAACTGGAATGGCTCTGGGAATAGAAGTTTATTAAGATGGCATGACTGGCGCTTATTAAATTAAAAGTTTCGGGCCTGTTTGGGCTGTTAACGCGATTAGGCCAAGGACACTGGGCGACGGCTGACTTATGGCCACTATTTGCGGCTGGAAGAGTATTGATTGCCACTGTAACCACCAGGAGGCATTCCCTCAATTCCTTCATTGTTGCCGCCGACATTGGGCAAATGCAGTTCAATGGCTAAGGAGGCGGGGCCAGCTCGGCTCGTCCCTTAATCTCCGTTGGGGAGAAGTTCTTCTGCTGCTGCTGCTGCTTGGGGCATGACTGCTAATGAAATTGTGCATTCAATCGAGTGGAACGATGGGAAAAGTCAATAAAATTGATGTAGCATAGAGAGCAAGGCGTTGCCAGAAATGCACTCCACGGCATGGAAAGGGGGTTGCCTATACATGGTATATATATTGTAGTATACACATCGGACGTCCACTGGCAAATGAACTTGCGCTGGCACAAAATGGAAATTGTTGATGGGGGAATTCGAAATGCAAAAAGCGCACAAAGCCGAACTATTTCGGAATTTCCGCTGCTCAGCTGTGCGATTGCAATCAGCAAGAAGAGCAGAAAAATTAAACTAATATTAAGTATGCGCCCCGATCAATGGCGACGTTTAAGGATAGCTGTAGAATACTAAGAGCCTCGCACTTCATCGCTAAATTTGACGAACTCAGCGGAATCAGGGGCACAATTTAGAGAATATAAAAGGCTGTCTTGAGAAATAGTTGACAGAATATTTTCCAGGAAATAAAATAAAAGATGTGGATAAAAAAGAAAAGAAAAAAGTTTAACTGTTTTATACTTCATTTTTTGTGTTTTATTTTATTTTTTAAACTTTTGAAGAATATATAAGAAATAAAATCTTTCAATATTGTACAAGGTTTCCTTAGCAGTTCCAGTTCGCAGTAAAAGAATTCTTCTTCAAGATTAATGCCTTTGTTTCATAAAATATTTAAACCTATTTCACTTAGTTGAAGACACACACAATACAATTTTCTATATTTTTTGGTGAATATTTTTTCGATTTTTCATATCTAGATATTATATTTTTTCGTAATTTGAAGGATGGCCAAACAGAAGGCGCCGCGGTGACCCAACTCAACCATGGCTTACACAATTGGCGATGGGAAAACGGGAAAAACGGCAAGTGCACTTAGCTAATAAATCTTTAATGCTGCCAACATTTTCTGCAATGGCGGGCATTCGTTTCAAGGTTGTCCTTTCAAGTGCCAGGAGACGGAGGAAGAAGCAGAAGGAAAGCGCGAGTGCTGTCAAAAATATTTCTTGAATAATTTGTGTGCGATTCGGTGGTAGTTCTTTTTTTTATTATTCCTTTTTTTTGTAGTCCTCCTCCTGCTGCTTTGCTAACCTTCGTCAGTAAGCCAATTATGGTATTAAAAAAGCGTAAGGATGGAAGGCATTAAAAATGAGCTCGAGTCCAGGGAAAGGCAAGGTCAGGTCACAAGTCGGCCGCCTGTCGCCAGTCGACGGACTGCATTTAAATGTAAATTGAAATTAATTTCCTCACAGCAGCAGCAGCAGCAGCAGGTAGAAAGCTTCAAATGGCCAAGCTGACCTGGTTAGCTTGATGCGGGTTACCTCAGCTTGAGTCAAATGAAACTATTGACGTTTTTGACACTTGACAGCCAGATCGGCAATGGGCGTCAAATTCAATTTAAATTAAATGCACTCGACCCTCGAATAAGTCTTTATTTTTGGGAGACGAACAAGCTATGACAGAAAATCCCAGCGCTTCAAAAAGCCACTCGAAGCTAACTCCTGGATTCCCATTCTAATATCCCTAAGTGCTTTCAACTTTCAAATTGAAAAGTCAACAGAGAGCATTGCAAAATAGCAAAAGTTGAGCACACAAAGGGGGCTGTATAGCGCGACTTGAAATTACAAAAGATTAAAAAGCGAAATATAAATATTTATCTGCGGTGCTGGGTCGACTTTGACATGGCAGGAGGCAGGAATCGGCATGCAAAATAGTGCCGGGATATGGCCAAAGGAGGCCAAAGGACGGGACAAAGGTGGCCTTTGTGACCGGCGGCCTGGACACTCTGAGCTCATGTAAATCCATTTTAATTAATTCGAGACAAAGGTTATTTCCCCGGCATAGTAATGAAGCTGGAAAGCTAGCTGGCCAGGGACGAGAAGTCCCTAAACCCTTAGGTGCGGCCGGATTCAGTAAAGGATTTGCATTTCATTTCGAGTGGATGAATGAATCTGAATTGTCGCTGCTCCTGTCGCCCGGCTGGGGCTACAAATTAAAACTGTGCGTTTAGAATAAATAGTCGACAGAGCAGAGAGTCAGGCTCGAGTCGCAACACGATCAAAAATGCCAAATTTTATTACAACGAATTGAAATGGCAAATGGGATTTGAATATTGATTGCAGCTATTGTTGAAATCGGTCTATTTGCATATTGCTTTCGTTCCGACAAGAAACTTTTCTAGCTTTCCAGACGAAGACGACATCGTCGACGACTTATCCTCTTCGCCCTACAATGCTGCGTAAATCAGCTTACCGAAATTACAGGCCACTCGGGCGTATGCTTGATGTGCAAAACCCCTCGGTCCTCTCTAGTTCTCCTTCTGTCTCTGCATCTGTGTCCCTTATCCTTTATGCCCGGGCCCTGCATTTTCCAGCCCCAAAATCAGCACTTGCTTAACTACATTACGCTCGTTGCGCAAATAAAATAAAATTTCGGGCCCAGCAGTAACCGCTCTTTGCTAAAAATAACTAGGAAATGGTAAGGTCGACTGTAATATACCTGGCACTTGTCTTGTAAAAAGCATTGCATTCGTTTTGGGACAATACCAATAGCAGCAGATAGTAGCTAAAGTCCTTAATAATTATTAGATTACATAAAATCTTATAAGCTTATAATAAGTACATGTGTGCATTGGTTTCGCTTATATCCATTTACAAACTAAATAGACCCTTATTCTAAACTCTTACTGGGTATAAAGATACTGCAAAGTCAGGCCCGTAAAGGTTTTTGGCACTGTGAAATTGCCTAAACCGATTGGACTTTTTCCTTCAGAGCCAGTGTGCAGCAATTTAGCCAGGCTCATAACAGTTGGGCTGGACCGGGCCATCATTTATGCCTTTGAGCGCATAATTGCCTTTAATTAAGGTGTATTGCCGACTCCTGGCCGAGAGGGCCCAAACAAAAATTCGATATCTGGTTGAAGGGCTGGGCGGTTTCGGGGCTTGCAAATTGCCAACTTCTGCTGCTACTGCTGCTGCTGCTGCCGCTGCTGCATCGGCAAAATTTCATCCAATTCGGGGCAAGTGTCTTTGAGCTGTCATTAAACGCCAATCTGCAAATTGACAGTCTAGTTATCCGCAATGAGCTGCAGCAGAGTCCTGGCTCCCGTCCAAAAAGGACGTTGGCAGGGCACACGTAGTTTCCCTCAATTTACCTCGGCCTATAGCAGTACCTTAAATATTCAACGATTAAGACTCAAAGGAAAGTTGAATTTATTATTCGTCTCGAACATTTATTCACTGAAATTCTGATGCACATTTTAAATTCATTCGCTGCAGGTTAAATTTTGCCGAGACAGCTGCGCCGTGTGCATATGTAAACGCCTGTCCCGGGGCTAAACACGAGCAGGATAATCAAACACACACAAATGTATATGCATACACATAAGGCAAAAAGGAACTTTGTTTGTTAATTAAGAGCCAGAAACAAAGTCATAAAGAAGACAGCAAGCAACATCACAAGTGGCACAAGGTGGAGGAACGACAGCAAAGCACAAACAAAAGGCCACGCAGCAATTTTTTAAAATGTAGTAACCGAAGGTATAAACACCCTTGTATTGCATCAGAAAAAAACCAACATGTAAAATTTTTTTTTTTATTAAAAAATAAATGAATATCTATTGAAAGTTGGAAAGTTTGAAAGTTGTTATTTAGTAAAATTTATTATTTAATAATAAATTTGAAAGTACATTTTTTACTCCTTTCTTAGGTGATTATTTATTAACTATCAGTATTTTAATTAGTAATTAATCCAGAAACACAAATTTTACTAACCAATATATAGAGTATAAAAGTAAAGGTTTGGAAATCAAAGCTGTATATTCTGCATGCAAGAATGTCTGATATTCTTGAATATGCAAACACAAAAAAACCTGGTGAAGAGAAAATCTTTTTTTTTTACCTTTCCCTCCAGAACTTCGTCAAATGCTATCCTTGTTTTGCTTATTTATTCATAATTTTTTCAAAAATATGCAAGTTCCCAATGATATGTGCTTTAACAAAACCCTTGGCTTTCGCATCGAATGTCACGTTATAATGAGGAAATTCGATTTCATTGTCACGCATTTCCAGCTGCAGTGCATACGCAACGCAATCGCAAAAATTACACATACGCCCCGTGTGCGGCAAACGTGTCTGGGAATCCATTCTGGAGCACATCACTGAAAGTAAAACCGGGGGCTGGCACACGGCAGAATTTATTAATGTATGCGGAGCGCGTTTTCCCTGGCCAGTCGAGCGCAGTACGGGCTCTGATGGTTTCTGGACATGGACTTGTACCCCCGAGCTGAGTGTATAATTATGGCTGTGGGTGTGTTCGTATTTGCGGTTGTCAAAGGCGGAATTTATTTCCAGAAAGCACTGTGAGTCAGATACACATTGGTTATAAATAGAACAAATTTTCGATCAGTTTCATAACCAGAAAGCTTCAATATGATTACATAAAACATTTTAGATTAAAAGTGTGTCCAATATAAGCTCAAGATAAAGCTCTAAATATATTAATATTGATTCCCTTTCAAGTTCCACAATCCTTATACTAAATAGCTTATGATGTTGACCTACTAAAATTCGGTTGAAAATCTCACTTAGGTCCCAACTGTATAAAGCCAAGAGCGCTAATCTCATTTTGAAGCTATTTCATAAGAGACTTCGACCAACATGAAAGACCAAACTGCCTGACAAAGAGCCAAGCGAAAAAATTCCACTTTCAGCACTGTGCAACATCCGCAATAATATCCCCATCCCCAGCTCTTGCAGCAACATCTTCCACAAAAGAAGGCATCAGCGGCAGCAACAGCAGCAGCAAATGCATATGCAAATTCGATTTTTTTTTAGCAAAAGCCGCACATATTTGCATGCCTTCGTCGAGTGAGGGAAGATGAGACCCCTCGACCCGACCGACACTGGCGGTATTCCGGCCGTATTCTCCACCGAGTTGGCCAGTAAACAGCTTCTTTATCTAAACCCGTTCTCAGTGCCTGTTTCGTTCGGGTGCAATTTTCGGTTTTAAGTAGAGCGGAAAATTAAAAACAAATTTGCCACAAATTTCATGTTTTCACTTTACTCCTGCTATGCCATTCTCTTCGTTCTCTCTACTCCTGGAATAGTTTTTTCAGAGCTCTTTATTTGGTGCTTTTCACCTGCAAATTGGATTTCTTTTAGGTTGACTTTTAAAACGATTGTTGATGGGACACATAAGTTGTAGCAAATACAAAGGGATGGGGTATGTCCTTTATTATGTATCATGTTATACTTCTTAGGAACTTACATATCTCATTGAATTTACTTCTGCAATTAAGAACAGCATAACGTGTTCGATAAAGCTCAGCACTGATGTCTTTCCAGCATGCTATTGAACCTTTCCCCCCCACAGATGACTCTATTCCCACAATTTCCATTGATTCCTTATCCTCGTCATAACTTAAAGCCAACATTTCATAAATACAATGCCAGGCTGGCTTCGATGCCATTCGGAGTGTTCGTGCCTGGGGCAGGTTACCTTTAAATGGAATCGACTCGGTAGCACGCTCCCTTCATTGCGCATTCATACAAGGACATTTAAAGCAATTACGCCCCCGAGTATTATTCAACTGCAACTTGCTGACGATGGCTAAGGCACTGGCAGTGGCAGTGGCAGAAAACAAAAGTGACTAGAGCTCCGCTTTCAGCTCCAGCTCCAGCTTCAGTTTCATTCGAGTTCCATTGGCAGACTAGGGGACTGAGTCAGCAGATCGAAAGTCGGGCATGCCGCAGAGGCACCAGAGCAGAAACAACCCAGAGCAGCAGGGATAGCCGATTGTAGATGGCAGAGGAAGGGTGGCTCCCAGAGACAATAACATTTAAATGATTTTAATGGCAGCTGTTCGATTTTATTGACTTACGCCCGTCGAGGACTCGTCTTCTGTTTGGCCCGTTCGGGCTGTGCGGGCCCCATTGTGTGGAATGTTATTTGCTAACCGAGAGTAATCAGTGGCCTGGGCTCGAGGTGGTCTCATAATCATAAAAATTATTGTTACTAGCGGCGAAATCTATGTCACTGGGCCGGCTCCTTCAACCGAACGGAGCGCCGAGTGGCCGCCGGCGGCAGTTGAAATGCGCAGCCAAGCGAAAGTTGCTCGAGTGAGAATGCAATGAAAATATCCGAGAGTCAAGCGAAATGCTTGCGGCGCACCAAGATAATCAAGATTTCGCTGCAGCACAATGTTGTCTCTGCGTTTTCTTTTTTTACTGATTTTCCTTCCAGCTCAAATATTTACCCGTACATGCGGCGTTGTGGAAGGCACTTTGGCCCGCCTTTGCCAGCCAAAGTCCTTTTTTCATAATCGATATATAAAGGAACGGGCGATGGAGCGGAGAGATATTAAATCTGGACTATGCTTTTATTTTCATATTTCCGCCGACCAGAAACACACATTTCCATCTGTCAAAGAGTATTTGCTGTTCCCTTTTATTGTCCCAAAAAACAAACATTGATTAAATTATGAGCACAGCGAGCACACAGCACAGTTTAAAAACCAACAGTTTTTATAGCGGCTCAGTTTTTTCCGCTAGTACCCAATTGGCAATCCAGCGAGTTTGATTTAAATAAATAAAAATATTTTCGCAAATAAATGGTGTTTTTCACAAATGGACCAGACCGTTGAAATCAAATAGGATCTATGGGGGACCGTGGAAAAAATTGCGTGCCACAAAAATTCGAATGCCAATGGCTATCATTACCTTGTGTGCTCAAAGTAAACATAGTGGCTACAAAAAAAATCATTATATTATGATGGGCAAATGTGCTGTGAAAGGGATTCGGTCTGAAAGGCAGATGAAGCCAAGCATAAATACTAGATATATGACAACCAATAATAATGAAAAGGATTAATCGGGTTTCCTGCATGGTAACCAAATATCATTAAAGAGTCTGGTTGATATTTTGAAGGAGACATTTGGGGCTGCAACGTCAAAAACAATGGGTTTCTCTTCTAATTACAAAAATTCTGCAATTTAGCTCGGTGCCTTTTGCAGGATACGTAATAAATATCTCACTTTTGTGTGCTCATTGTTCTCTAATATCCTGAAGCCTTTCAGCACACACGATTGGCAGCCGGGATAATTAATCTCAGTCGGCAGACCGCTTTTCTGGTGCTGTCATTCAGCTGGTTATATATAAAACGCTCATCGTAATTTCACAGTCAATTTAAAATTAATACGCGCCCGTCACCCTGCCGCCTGCCGCCTGTCGCCTTGTAAGACCCGACAAACGTCTTTGCAAATGCAAATTGCATTTTGTCATAATCCCAAATGCAGCTGCACAGAAGGCGGTGGCGAAGGAGGAGAAGGCTGCGGCAAGGACTGGATTCTGGGCGAGAAGCTTTGGCAGGATAACAGGCGGAGTGGCAGGCTGACGGCAGGGATGTCGGGGCTCACATAGGTGCAAACAACTTTCAGCTGGGATAACTGTCTTGGGCCAGATCCTTGGAGGTGCGCTAGTGTGCGACTGTGCGTGTGTTTGCCCAGGGTCTCTGTGCAATGTAGTATGCGAAACCTCAGCTGCGTGTCAAAAGCTGCTAGGCAAAAAGGCTGGCAACAGGGTTCTGAGATCTGGGAACAGGGTGCTGGGGCTGGGTACTGGGTTCTAGGTTCTGGGATCTGGGTTTGGGGGAATGACTTTGTTTGCAGTTGAGTTTAATTAAAAACGGATCTAACATTGAGGCTCAGGCTGAGCTCGAGCCTCACATGGCAGGCTTGTTTGCAAGTTTAATTGAAGCGCAGTGAAGGCTTGCGAACTTGACATCACTACAAATTTTCGGCATATAGCAGAGAAGTTGGCCCGGAAATACGAGGCAACGAAAATTCATTTCATTCAACTTTTCCGGGGCGCATAATTAGTTGGGGGAATTTGTAAAGCAGTACTTTTGGAAATATTCACAATACAGATGCAAATTTCATTAACAAAATCCAACAAAATATATATATTTTCCATGGTTTTTTCCGCTAAAAGCATTTGGTTCCTTCGCACTCTGCACGCATGCTTTTAAGCTTATTTACAAATGGCTCGTGATTACTGGGAAAGTGCATGAAAATAAATTAAAATCCGCGCAGCTGTTTACCTTTTTGGCAAGTGTAAAGTCATGAAAAGGAAGGCGGGGATGACGGTAAATAAGTCACATTGATTGAGATTCCGTAATTGCATGAAATGTGTTTTCATTACTGAATTTCTCGATTGACACTGCGGTTGTAATTGCCACCCAGAGTTCACAATATTTTGACTCTTTTTCCATCTGCTCTTTATTTTAATGAAAATTGAGATTTTTTCAAAAGAGGCTTTTTTATTACCATTTTTGTTGGGCCTAAGGGGATTTTGAAAATTGGGTAAACTGTTGGATTATAATATTTTCAAAAATATTACTGTTAATATTTACAACGTAAATAAATTAATAAAAATAAGATTATTAAAAAAATGAAAGTGATGCAAACTGTATAAATGCTGGGACGTATTACATATTAACGTGTTTTAAGTAATATTCGGTGAAACATTTGGATATTTGCTATTTTATGCCTTTTAAAATTCAAAATCTTGAAAACTCTTGATCATAAGCAAACGAAAAGTTTTCATTCCGTCTTTAAATATTCTTCCTAGTCTCCGCTCATGACTGTGTCCCCTTTGGCATTGGCCAAAATCAAACACATTTAACAAGTCATTTAAAACTGGGCTGACCGCCCACTTAAGCTATCAATCCCAGGCCGCCGGGGCAAGGAACTCCTTATTCGGAAATGTCTCCAGATGGATCCCCACGTTGATGGCAGGACTCCAGCTGCAGCTTCAACTGCAACTAGCAAAGCCGGCTAGCAAACACTTTGGCAATTTGACTTTCGGTCAGCAGTGTCAACAGCATGGCACTTTCCCCCAAAAATCGCACTCAGGAACTGATCCGAGAGGGGGACTTAAGGACCGGGCACATTCATTAATTTTCGCCACAAATTTTTGCAATTAAAGTTTGCTGTTTGTTTATCTATTTCGACTGGCATGAAAATCAAGCGCCACGAACACGAAGTCAATAAAACTTTTGGCGCTACTTAATGCGAATTTATAGTGTAAACATAAACACACATAGACGGCGGACGAGTCCAGAGTCCTTGCCTCTGTTGACAAAAACGACAAAATTGTGTTACCAACAATTGCATAACAATCATTTCAAGTTTTCCTGCAAAATTGTACAAAAAAAAAGTTTTTATTGTTATTATGAAAACTACAACAGCAGCGGCAGAAGCTTTGACTTTGTGTGTGGGTGGCGAGGGTTTTTGGGTTTTTGCGGTATAAATATGTATAAATATATACACTGGGAAACGAAAGGTTTTAACTTACATTAAATAATTTTAATTTATATTTATAACTAGAAAATAAATGTGAGGCAGGAATTATTTCCCAGTAATACAATATGTCCTGCCAGTTTAGACTTCTTGTGGTCTTGAAAAATATTTAATTTGTTCTTATACTTTTTTCTCCTGGTGCATGTATGTGTATCTGTGTATTTAAATGGCCGCACATCCTTTTGCCGGCGCTCATTTTGGCACCCCGAGAATCCAGAGACCAGAAACCAGAGCCCAGAACCGAAAACCAACGGCGGACAAGCATTCGCATAACTATGCAAAATTGTTGTCATTGTCTTTCGCTTTGTTTTGTTTAGCTTTTGATTTCGCAGCCGCTTGTCAGGGTCTGTCTGTGTGTGTGCGAGTATTTGTGTGTGCATATGACTTTGCTTGGAGGTCGACGGATTTTGGGTATCTGAGGTTCCGGGGGAGTGCGTCAATTGCGGTCCGTTTTGCGGTTTCCGTTTGTTACTTGCAATTCCGCTTGCCTTTTTGCCCATTGCCATTTTCCATAGCGGATGCGGATGTCTGCCATTCAGCGCGACAACTTGGCCTGCGGCTCCTTGCAACTTTTGCAGCACCACTCCGCCCCTGCCACCCGCAGCGATTGCTGATGATTTTTTAATTGCATATGCTTTTTGGGTCCAGTTGCGAGGCGAGTCCTTCGCCGTCCTGCGCTTTTGTGCGCTTCATTAACGCAGAGCTCATCATTAAATGCCAATTGACAGCGGACACTGGTCGACAAAGCAGGGACTAACCAAGGGTGGATTAAGGACATGCTCATTAACATTATAGAAGTATTCATTGAAATGACAAGGAGATATGTTGAAGGGAATTGAAATCGAAATAATGTAATGGTTTTATTAGTAAGCATTTTTTGAAGATATTAAGTGACATATTTATTTTATTATTATTTATTTTTATTATTATTTTATTAGTAAGCATTTCTTAAAAATATATAAAAAATTTTGCATTTTATTTACTGAAATTAACGAAATGAGTCATTGCCAGATACAATTTAAGATATATTAAAAATATTAAATTGCACGATTAACCATAATCTAAATTGTAACAAATATCTTACACAAGCTTAAGTTAATATTCTTCCATTTCAAATATTTATTTATTTGCTATTAAATATTTTATTTTAAAAGCTAGCTCCTTTTAATACAGATTTTGTATTTGTGTAATATATTTATTAAAATATATTTATTTATATTTAAAATTAAATCATTAGGTAATTGAATATAATCCCGAAATAGCTTCTGTGACATCCCATTTTTGAGCTCGTTGTGGCATTAACTCCGCTACCCAAACTCTGTGCGATAGTGCAAATTATCAACGGAGTTTACGTGCTATTTAGCACATGCCCATATGGCCTCTGGCTGCCTCTCGATTTGCTTCTGCTTTGGTTGCCATGCCGCTTGTGCCGCTGCGGCTGTCGATATCCATAATGTTAATGAAGATGCGGCTGACGAGCCTGATGGGGTGATGAGAGCGATGATTGCGATATTTGGGGCTCGCCAAAGGGGCCGCCACGGTTCGCTGCACTCTGTGGCAATCGAAATTGCGTATTTCGGACGATCTCGGGCTTAATTATGTGCCGGCCTCTGAATATGCAATGCCAAGTTTTTGCATTGCCCCTTCTCCCGCCATCGAAGCAGCTGACTCCGATATGGAGGGGATCGGAATCCAATGGAGGTCCTATTTGGGGGTGAGTCGTGTGTGGGCTGGCTGGTAGGTAGCATTATGGGAGCAGCTGGCGTTCATTGCTGGTGCGAATTATGCATGCGCCTCAAGCAATCCAGCCAGCCTGACCACACTCAGAAAATAATATCGGTTCAAAACTACAAAAAAATGCATAGAAGAAGGACACAAAATGTGACTTGCAAACGAGATTTGTCTTAAATAAAAATATTTCCTTAAAAATAATACTACTTCCGGGCAACAAAAACTAGGTTTTTTAAGAAATGTTCTTTACAATCAAAGGGTATTTTTGTCTTTGTAATATATTTATGTTTATTATATTAAATATATCTTAATGTAAACTTAAAGTAATCCTGACCTCATTCCTTTACGAGATATTTCATAGCATACATAGCTCAATATTAATTTTCTCAAGTGTAATAACCAAGTCAGTCAGTTATTGGCATGGCTGATTGGCCAACCGGTCGGCTACGCAATGCCTTCTGTTGCCAAAGTCATAGTCGTGGCTGTTTAGCGTAATTGAATTACCAATTTTCCGTTCACGGACTCTAATTTATGGTTATTAATGCGAGGCGGGACCACACCGCCCTCCTTCAAGTCGTTGACTTCCTTCTTCCAGTGCTTCTGCTCACCCCTGATACTGCAGGAACTTTATCTGGCTACAAAGAAAAGTTAAAGAATTTGTATATCCAGGGGAGAGAAAGCTGAAAATATGTGCAAAAAGTTGAGAAAACTCGACTGCAAGGCAGGTGAAGGAGGGGCGGGCAAAAACGAAATGCGAATGCGAATGCAATCCAAACTTCAAATAACAACAGGAAAAATGCTTGGGGAAAGCAAAACTCAGCACAAAGAGGTGACTCCGGCGAGTAAAGAGCAAAAAGCAGCCGCAAAAATATTTATAGAAATTCGAAACAGCAAAAAACGCAGGCAAAGGAAAGAAATTGAAAGCTCAAAATGCACACAAGCGTGAAGAGCAATAAAAAGAAAGCTGAGGCGAATACTTTTCCGGGGAATGTGAAGAAGTTTGAATACCCTAAGCGAAGGGAAAGTGAAACCGAGCTGCAGTGTATTTACGGGGAAAAGGATAGTTTCTGAAAAGCAACAAAATGCTGGATTAATTGAAAGCCTTGAGGATTTCCACGAACAGCCAAGTACTTCCTTCCTGGGAACTGTTTGCACTAATTGATGCCACATTTGCCTAACTGATTTCCAGGACTAATGAAATCTATTGCCGGCGAACCGTTCAGAAATTTCCAAGAACCCTTTCGCTTTCGCCAAAGTCGAGCTGAACAAAGTCAATGGCAGGCTTTTGTGGCGGCAACCCTAATGGATTTCTTGGCATAATTAACCCATGCTGCCCCCAATCCCACCGACTACCGCAAGGTCAGCGGACGGTCGGGCATGGAAGGGCTAGGGACTGGGACAGGGGTCGATAAAGTGTTGATGGTTTTCGGCAAATGCCAAAGGCAGTGCCAAAAAATATATATTTAAGCCAAGTCATGCGTGGCAATTTCCAGCTGCCCCCACAAACAATGCGTACAGTATTGGGATCAATCCTGGCAGAAATGGGAGGAGATCGGATTCAGACTCGGACTCAATGACATTTCTCGTGCGTGGCAATTTATGTGGATCCGGGTTTAAGATATAATTTGCGCCAGGCGAAACTTTAAACTATTCGCAGTTGCGGCGAAAGTTGTTGTCGCACATAAATCATTTCCCCGAAGCATTTATGTTATTTATACAATTTTTGCTTATAACATTTCGGAGGTCGGAAATCGCCGGGGAAATGTCGTAATAGTGCCGGCTGCTCCCATGGAAAATCCATAAAGTGCCCGGCCACTCGTATCTGTTTCAATTTGCATATCTTTGATTCGCCAGCTATTGTTGTGGGCCCACGCAGCTCCTCTACGTCTACTCAGTTTGGTTGTTTCTGCTGTCAGCGCAAGTCTCCAAGGACACACAACACAATGCCACAAAATCTGCCACGCCTTCTGCTCCTTTTCGGTCCTCGAGGTCCTTGGGTTCTCTGGATTCTGCGGGCTTACGCTTAGGGCTTAGGACTCTAGGCTCGGGGCTCAAGGCTCTAGGCTTTGCAGCCAATATTCCCACTAATACGGAGAAACCATTTCATTTTACGTTTGACTAATAGAAAGGATTCATTATGAATTATACATATGCGCTCTGTGTGTGCGTCCTAAGCCCATCCCATAAGCACGACCAGGCCCTAGCATGCGTGTCCTGGATAAATTTGCTTTCGCCGAACGTGTCCCCGCTGGCGTTGTGGTAATTTTTTAGCACTGGTCATGGCCCTAGTCCCTGGCTGGCAGTTTGCTGTGGTTAATTTTCAGCGGAGATTTGCTCGGGCCTCCTCCGGCTTGATTAGAATTGATGAAGTTGATGTGGCCGAGTGTCAAGGGTTGGGTCGTTGTCCCCGACCCGCTCTCGATTTTCTCGCCCTGCTTTTATTATTTACGACTCTGGCAGCCGGGCTGATTGCATGATGAGTGCTGTGACACATTCGGTACTTTGCAGTATGCGACATTTGTGGGAGAAGGGAAGAATATAGGAAAATAAGTATATATAGAATATATAAGGAGACGCCTAGTTGGGTATAAAGAAAATTAAATAGTTAAATTGGAAGTGAAAGTGTTTCAACAAGGTCACGCCCTTTGGCTTACTCTGCTAAAAAACCTGAGTTTCTATTTTTATGTATATTTAGTTTTTCTTACCTATAAACTAATGAGAGTGGTGCCAGCTACCTTAAGTGAATTCAAAATAACTTCCGAGATTAATTCCCAAAATTAATTCGCTCCTTTGAATATTCCGCTTTATTAAGCTGGGCCATTTATTTCTTTGACCACGGCCCAGAAACCCCAACCACTTGGTACATAAATAACTGGAAGACAAGGCACTCGAGTGTGTGCACACACCACACACACACAAAGATTCGGAGAGAGAGCCAAGAATGCAAAACTATTTTTGATATTAATTGTCGAGGCGACAAAGTTTCGGTTGCGAGAGACCCCAAAAGCAAATGGGCGGCCATTAATTTCCGGTCAAGTGGCTGATAGACAATCATAATTATTTATTTAGCACACATCAAATTGACCAAATGCACACGTGGTTGTGGTGGTGTTTGCGGGGTGGACCGGGGGTAATCAGGGTGTACAGGGTGCAGGACCCTCGCAGACTGCCGGGGTTAGTTGTGCGGTTTGCCAAGGTGTTGAAATGTTTACTTTGTTCGAGGCCGGCCACTACTGCGACTCGGAGTTAATGATGCATAAACCTTGCGGTTGTCAAAGGCGTCGCCAGTCGGTGGGATATGAGTGTGGAATGTGTGTGTGTGCCTCCGATTTATAGACCATAATTGCAACAATTTTGAGCCCCTGCAATTCTACGACGCTTTGATGATCGCACACGCACTTAACATTTTGATTTATCCAGTAAATGCACTCTAAAAAGGGGGGCGGCAGCAGGTGGACGAGGGACCAAGGACGAAGGCAGGCAGGCAGGCGGTAACTGCCGTGGCCGCAGGATGCCAAGCGATTTTAATGACATGCTGGCAGGCATCCAATCTATATGTTAAAACAAAGAGCAAGGCTAAAAGGAACCTTCAATTTGCGCAATAGCTTGGAAATAATTTATAACAGTTTTGCAATGGCAGCCTGCGCACGGAGAAAGCTAAAGGAAATGTGATCAAAGGGAAGGGGAAAGGGGGGAAAATGGGAGAAATCACAGCTAAAGACATTCGCAACGACATCAGTTTCAGTTCCTTATCACGGATCCACATATGTGTATAGTATAAGGTCGAAGTGGTCTGAGAGATTTATTTCACGCTGCGCAATTTATGTTTACTAGATTTAAATGCACAGTATAAATTATTACTTGTAAGTCCAAGCTAAAATTTATAATAAACTACAAGCAAAAACAGGAGAAATCCAGTCATTATTCAAGGATATTTGTGGTGCAACAAAATCTAAGGATGTTTATCGTGTCACATATAAAAGAACTATCAAGTAATAAAAGCCTTAAAACCCTTTAACTTTACTTAAAACACTTTTTACTTAACAGGAACATATTTATTTAAGTAAAATGTTTATAATTTATTTTTTATAAAAATATAATTCAGAAAATGAGTGTCTCTTCTACCAATAAACTTATTTTCATTGAGGGCTATCCCCTGCTTTTTGGTCAAGAATCCCATTTGGCAACCAACAAGTTTGAGTGCACTTAAAAAATATGCTTAAGCCTGGCCGCTGGCGCTCATTAAATGCGATTTAATTTCTTTTGCGCGGCCTGTCCCCAATATATCATGTCAGCAATCAAGTCGCAAAAAGAAGGGAATCCGCTGACAGTTTGCATTCTGGGTCCGAGCCCCTCGTCCATCCCTCGGGCCTGGTAATTTCATGCTTGGCAACATTTCGCCAGCTCTTTGCGCCACTCCTCGCCGCCGCGTCACGAGCTTACCATTGCCATCGGTCAGTGGGAGACAAATTAAAAAGTTTTACGCATTTGACCCGCCATGGAAGTGCTGGGGCATTATTAAAACTTTTATAATTTATCAAATATTCTAGGCTATTCTTGGACGCGACGACAATTGTTTGCTGGACACACGACTGACACATCGCTGGACAGACAAGGAGTCGCCTGTCGGTCATTGTGATTGGCAATTGGTGGGAAATAAGGGAAATGAAGGGAGTCCTACCAATCGATAGGGAAATTATAAGTACACGCTTCGGCAGTTCATTTTTTATGCATAAACGGCGGCGGAGCAGCTGGGCCCCATCTCCGTTCCTATCGGCATTGCCATCGCCAGGTTACCTGCCACTCGCCGGCCCATCAATCTTGGTCTATGATAACACCCGGGCAGGTAGCTCGTAAATCTCGGCGCTATCTGGCAGCTCCTTGGCCCACCTAGTTTTTGTCCTGCGCGGTTCGTTCCTATTTGCGTAGCTGTCAGCCCGCACATGTGACCGTGAGTGAGCGATGAAGAGACGGAACGGAGCGGAGACGGTTCCAGGAGTGGCTTCAAATCAATTCCGGGAAGGCGGTGACGTCGGCTCACAAGTTGCCCCTCGATGAAAGTTCGTCTTCCTCGTGGATTCTTCGATCAAAATATTCATTGGCCAAGCTGGTTACATATTCATATTAGCAGGCAACAACATGGCACTCCATCAGGCTAAGCTACACTAGTGAAAATGTTAATTTTCTGATGAGAAAATATTAATTTATAAGAAGAATTGGCTATGCTTATGGACTTACTATATAAGGTATTGCTTGTATAAACATTCAAGCCAAGGAGAAGCAGTTACTTAGGATATTAATTGATTTGTTTGGTTTTATTTAATATTAAAATATTTTATTGCAATATTCCCAGTGTAATTTCACATTATCTCAACTTGGAACTCTCGCCGTATTAACCGTTGCATCTCATGCATGAGTACACTTCTGGTTAGGGGCTTAGCACGCATCGAAGCCTTTCATTATTGGTAATCACACAGCGCCATGTGCCACCGATCAAAAGCAGCTGCGGTTTCTCCGGCCAACCTCCGGCATTATTAATCAATGGCTAGTTTGGGTCAAAAGGTGCAATAGACAGTCTCTCTCTTCCACCGACTTGCCTTGCAGAGCAAAATCTGGTAATAGGGGTGCCTGTTCGCTTGACCGTTGCATTGTTGGCAACGAGGCGTGTACGCAATACGTATACGTAATGTGCGGAGTCCTGAGGATAAGTTGGTTCAAAGGTGTGGGCGTGGGCACTGATTCGCATGGACCGGACTCTCACGCCAGCAAATAGACACACGAAATGAGCTCACAGCGCATTATTAAGTTGCTCGCAATTAAAATTACGCGCGTAATCAGAGCGAAAAAAAGATAAATTCGCGTGATAAATATATTTTTACGCTCTGGTTGCTGCCGACCAACGGGGGGTGGGGTTAGGTACTACGGCGTAATCAGGCTGCCGCACTGGGGGCTAATTAATTTCGCCACTTTACTCCGTTACGGGATCTCCAGGGAGGAGCTTTGGCTTAGCAGCCAGCTCCCTGTTTCAGTTCAAAATTCCTTTTCTTTTTTTCCCACCATTTTCCATTTTCCGCTTTACATTCGGTCTGTGTTTTCTTGTTTGCCACAGCTACACGCTTTATATTCTGTCTGGCGCAGTGAAGGGTGTATCGGACTGACAGCCAGGCGGAGAAAATGAGCGGCCTTTGAGCGGGGAGCACTATTCCTCTGGGCGGGAAATTCAGGTAGAATTTTTAATTGCTGCTGTCCGAACAGTTCATTTTGATTGGATACTAGCGGTTATTTCTCTTCAATATTATTTCTTAAGTCTGTATTAATTAGGGGAGTTACAAATACTTCTAATTTGCAGTTATTATGATTTCAAATTCCTTAACTTCTAAAAAATAAATATTTAACAAAACTATAAATTTACATTATAAATTAAAAGGAAATTATTTTGTTAATCCCTTTAAAGCGCACCAACAAGTTGATTCGATACTATCCATAGATTAATTGTTATTTAATTTTCGCAGCCTTTCTTTGTATTTATATTTTTTGCCGAGTTAATTAATCGGGCTTATGTAGATGCTGCTGCCACAGCAACTTATCTCCAATAAACTAAAGTGTAACGAAAGTTTAAATTAACATTTTCAACGTGCATACTTAACTTGCTTAGCACACGGTCCGAGCCATAAAAATGGCAAAAGACAAAGAACTTGGTAGCAAGAATCTGACTGGCCTCAATGCGTACGCATAAAAGTTTTTTTTCGGCGAAAAGTATCCGACTTTCAGGCTCGACGGTCTTTCTGATAAAGAGAATTTATGCACAAGAAGAAATTTCGTTAAAATTTACAATATTATGATAGCTCCTTTAATTTTTAATCCTATGATCTTTGATCCATTCGATAAGTGTAAGATTCCTTCTAAATTGAGGGTCTCCCAACGCTAATTTTAATAAAATAAATAGGTATAATAATTTTTTTTCTGTGTAGAGGAGGGTTGAGATAAAATGAAGCCTGGAAGAAAAACTGGAAAAAGTGTCAGCGGGCAAACTACAAGTTTGAGCACAAAGAGTAGTAGGCGAAGAAAACGAAGTTTTTCTGCAACGGAGGGTTAGGGGTAGGGCGGGGGCACTATAAAGTTGCCCTTAGCCCGGGGACCGATGGTTGTTGGCCAACTGGCGACACTCTACAGCAGCATGCAAAGCGAGGCCCGGGCGAAGTTGGCAAACAACATTAGTTGATGGCCCAAATGGGCCAACATGGCGCTCGTGGCAGTCAATAATAAGCAGGCGACATGTTGGCCAGAGCACACTTTCGGCCATCTCCGAATAAGGAGGAAGAACGGGCCTTCAGCTGGAGCGGAGAAGGATGAAGACTTCTCAACAAGTTTAAAGTTCCCTGTCGAATTTCTCCTGCTCTTATTTTTCCCCACCCCAAAAGAAAAGGTACAAAGTTGCAACTGGCCGACAATTTATGTAGATTCGTGCAACATTTAAAACACAGAAGTAGCAGAAGGATGCAAAAGTTCAATTCATCGGAAACAGCATAATAAATAATTTATTTATAATTCAAATAAATATTCGATCCGAAAAAGTTTTCACCTGAGAAAATCCAACATACCTCTACCTTTAATTCCTCAATCCACGTCACTGTCCGGGCCAATTATAAAGGTCAAGCCCGGCACACTGTTGAGATGATAAAAATTCACGTAATTAATGAGTGACACTGATGAGCTGGCCAACCTCGGCCAGCCAGAAGTTCTTTCGCATTTAACCCATTTAACTCCTAATTAATACACTTCACACAAATTCATTTTAATTACATAAAATAAACCAAATATTTATGTAAATGCCGGCTGTCACTCACTCGAGCACACATGCATATATTTTCCATGTTAATTACGCATCTGTTCACGGAAAAGTCGCTGTTGTGCGGGAGTAAAGTGGAAAAACCAGCGCCGACGATTGTTTGCCTGTCAGCAGCATTTGGCAAGCGGTAAAATTACACAACAGAAATAACAAAAAATACAGTATAAATAAAGCAGTAACCAGCCGACAGCATTGGCATCGTCAAAATGAAATAAAATTTATTTGCGGAAATAAAAAGGATTGCAAGCCTTCTGTCAAGGCCGTTAAAGCACACAGAATACAGTAAAACCAGGTTAAGGGCTAAATTTGAAACGATTTTAAGGGATTTAGGGGTTGACTCTAGTCTTCTTGTATTTTACTTAGATTTTATGTCATTTCAGCTTGACGAAAATAATTATAATGATCAGAAGCTGTTAACAATTAGATTATAAATAAAAGATACTTCTTAATGTAGATCCTTAAAGTTATGCTAAAATAAGTATCCAAAATATATCAGTAAGCCATCTCTTTATGAATTATTTTCCCCTGAATCACCCGACAAATTCTAAATGAAGATAATCTCAACCGTGAATCTATTGCTCAATTAACCATGGATTCAGATGCTGTAATTTGTTTACTACATAGCTGGTTTCATAGCCAGCTGTTGGGAGGCTTTACCTCAGTGGAAAAGCGTGGAAACTCCCAACCAAAAACACAGCCAACACACACTCACACACAACACCCTCACACATGCGATAGACGCATTTCGTTTGTAATTAGTGTCGCAGCGGCTGTTTCGCTTTTGTTGCTGCTGCCGCGTGTAAATTCAGAACATTAATTTTCTTAATTAGGAGTATGCGAGTGTCCTTAATTGCTAACAAGGCGTCTCGCATATGCGACCATGTGTTTTGGCTGGCAAATAGAGATCCATTCGCAGGGAGCAGCAAATACAGATGGTTATTAAATTAAATATGTATCTCCGAGGCGCCCTCCCTTATTACCATATAATTGAGTCTCAAAAACAAATAAGTCAGTTGGTCTGTAGTATATCCACCGCGATATATTCGCCTTAAAGTGAGTACGGAAAAAATCGGCTGCAAAAAAGTTGGAACAGAACGATAAAGTAGCTCGAACTTAAGCCCACATGCTAGCCGGCGGCGAGTGTTGCTCCATTATTTCATGATTTCTTTGCCATTTATCACCTGCAGGCACTGACCGCAATCGTTGGGCGAAATTACAAATAAAATGAATTGCGACCGGCACCAGAATGGATGAAAATGGCCTGCGGAGCGACGGGGTGGATTTTCTCCGCAAAACAAAAGGGCTCTCACCTGGACAATTTGTCAAATCGCCACCGCAATTGCTCTTGCCGAGCTCTTCGATTTCCGGTCTCGGTCCCGGGGCATTAAGGAAATCGGACTCACTCACCGCTGCCATTGTGGCTGGAAATTAATTGAAAAACTTTTCTCAATACACGCGGTTAGCTAATCGTCAAATACTTGAAATAATTGACCGAATTAAAATCCAACCGAGGGCTCTCCACTCATTCTCACCAATTTAAGCAGAGTGTCCTTTGTTGCATGGGAGATGAGAGATTTTTGCTTAAATCACCACAAAGGATTCTGGTTACATTCTATTAGTTATGTAAAAATGTATCCCTTCAGCATGCATTCCATAGTTATGCAACGTTATACAACATTTTTTCTCTATTTTTCAGAGGATTTCTTATGCAGAGAACGAAATTTTATTTATTTTCAGAGTATACATAGTTTAGTAAAAATGTTGCACAGATTTTTTCCAACCTGCTAAACAGTTATTCATTTTATACTTAAATTATAATTTAATATTTACAAATAGAAAGTATGATAAAATACAAGTTTACAAAGTAATCCATTCTTTTGTTTTAGTGTTCTTAAAGTTTTTTCCTTTGAAAAATATAAAGTCCCTTTCATACAATGTATAAAACCATTTTTGTAGGTAAAAGAACTGAAATTCTTTCATTTATACTTTCATATGCCGAGCCTTCTCTTTAACTGAATGTTGGCAATGGGTTACTTACTGGCCCACATGCAATTCAAATTCCTAGTTTTGGGGTCACAATGCCGGACTTTTTTCAGAATATGAGAGAAATCTGTAAATTGTCATTCCGAAAACAATTCCCCCGGCTTCCTCCTGTCGATTCTCTGCTGCATTCCACTTTCTCCTCTCTGGGAGGCCCAAAATTGTACATTTTCATATGCCGTGTTCCCATGCCGGAATTCATATTTCTGGGCATATGCATATATTCGCAGGCGGAGGCTATTGTTTTTGTTCCATACATATTCCACACTGTCCTCTAACTTAACACGATTTTGCACTTGTCCTGCAGGAGTCCTGCACAAAACTAAAAAAAAGGAAGAACAGAAAAAAACTATACGTATTGCATATCAAGTGAGCTCTTTGAGAGAGAGAGAGAGGGGGAAACTGGGACAAGTGAACAACTATGTAAATGGCTTTTCATTTGGGCCATGTGACAGGCCAACTGCAGTTGCACTTATTTTGGCACATTGCACTGGAAATATTTTGCAATATTTGGCCAATCATTTGCCCCAGTACTGTGCAATTTCCCTTTAAATCGATTCCGGGAGCCAAACAATTTAAATTTGGAATTTCGAAAACATGGGCGAGCGAACGAGGTAAATAAAATCACCAATTGCCAGTTGAAGAGCTAAATTATCGCCGCTGACGGGCCAATCAAATTGGCATGAAATGGCCAAGACCGAGCAGCGCTGGCCGACAAATCGAAATCAAAAAATCCGAAATGCGGATCTAATTGAAATTCACGCCAGTGTTGGGCTTAATTTTAAATCAAATTGCGAAATACCAAACAAATTAATCGCCCTCGATGTATTTAAGTCGAAACTGATTTGGCCCGTGCAAACAAAAGCGGAACTCATTACAATTTTTAATTAATTTTGACAATAAATTTTCCTTTCCTCCCGATTCCCTGATCCCCGGCTATTCCCTGCTGACAGTTTGATTGAAGCAAGCAAAGGGTATGGGATTGATTTCGGGTCGGTAGCGGTAGCCACCTTTTCCTTTGATTTCCCCAGAAATGTAAAACAATGTCAAAAGTTGTTAATGCCCGGCAATCAAAATCAAAGCCCCCTGGCCCACTAGTGCACCTTTGTTTTCAATTTGCGGAAGGTAAAAATGGAATTTGCATACACAGCTCTCCACTACGCGTGTCCGCAAATTAAATTCAATATCGGCGCTCCTGGGAAGAAGAGAGCCCGAATGTTGGCTACCTGGGGAGGAGGAACGAGATGATGACCATGGCGACTTGGTTGTTGGCGGACCTACCCGTCCCTCCTGTCCATCAATCAATCAAAGCACAAAGGTTACCTGAGGGAGAAATTTGCATGGGTTCACGCAGCGATGGCGGCGACGTCCCAAACAATTTGTGCTGCTTGCCTTTTTTTCATTCTTTGCCCATCTCGTCCATTCCCCCCGGGTGGTTTTCTTACGGCGGGAGGCTATCCCCGGATAGTCCTAACTGAATGGGAGTGGGTTGAATGCTCCTGGCCGGGGCCAACTTAACCGCAGACGTATGGTCAAAAAGCTCCGGAGAATTGGCTCATGTTTTTTGCAAAAAGCATTTTCTTTGCCAGCAAACTTTCAGCATACCTTGTAAGCACTACAAGGTAGCAAGAGTATGTTCGATTAGTATAACTTATTTATAACTTGTATAAGATGAAAATGAAATATATATTAAAAGAAGTACAATTATTAATTAAATTTATTGGAAATCAAGTGATATTTTCTCTTTTTTTATAATTTATAATCATCCCACTATCGAGTCTAAGGAGTATCCACGTAGCCCATTCTATTAATTCTGCTTCCCAATTGCTTTGCATGTCCATTTCTGATTTCTTTTTTGGTTTTGCTTTATGCCGGGACAGGCCTGAAGTGGCCAGAAAGCGAGCACAGAAAGCCAGGAGAAGAAAACAGCCGGGGGAAAAAAAATAGAGCCCGATGGCCGGGGCACCGTGTGGTAAATGGTTAAGGGCATGTCATGGCAATTTGCATTTTCAGCTTGACAAAGGATGTGCATGACTATTTCCTCGCTCCCATCCCCAACCACTCCAACGTGAACCCACCTCTCCTATTCAATTTTTGGCCGGGGCAGCAGCTGCTGTTAATATGCAAGCTGGAATTTCTTTTGTGGCTTTGATTTCGGTCCACGGCCACGGGCCGCCAGGCTTCATATTCAATATCATGTTCAATAATTTGACTTCGTCCTGCGCGTAGCAAGGGGGATATATGTATGTATGTGCATGCATAAGCAGATGGGCATTATTTGTAGCCCGGCCAGCGTTGATTGCCAGCGCTGAGCGTTTAATAGACTTTCAAATATTGCCACTTTGGCTGCGATAGGAAGCGACTGATGATGCGGCGAGCGGGGATATGGGCCAATAAGATAATTAATGTCCTGGGAGTAGGCCAGATCGCCCCACGAACGGCGCAAACAATGCGCTCAAGGCGCCACGGCAAGGACGAGCCGAGGCTGGACCCGCTCGCTGATTGCCTGCGTTAATGTTAATTGCCCTTGATGAGTTTTATGCGCTGCGCTAATGAACAAATGACTGCACACTGCCAATATGTGCCTGTGTGTATGTGTATAACCAATAGCCCGGCATATCCTTGCTCACAAACTATGGCCCAAACACACATACTGGCGGGAGGTGTATTATCATGCCATTGTTAGCCGCCGGTCAGGCAACATTTAATTGCTGGCCAGGGTCCTCGAATTCGGAGGGTTGTGCTGTCGATGGGTTCTACTTACAGGCGAAAGTGCTTAATTGAATATTTAGCAAAGCAAATTAAAGTCACTTCTGGTTGGGATAGAAATGGGATATAAACAAGGGTTTATCTTTCTCATTGACAGAAGAATTAATTATAACTAAATTTAGAAATAAATATATTAATTTAATTGAAATGAAAGTTTTCTATAATTACCAGGGAAACGACGAGCCCGCTTAGTGCACTTTCTGGTTAAAGTGAATTCAATATTCATGCAATTCAAAAGCCTTGAGCAGTGTTTCCTTTCTGAAAAACTTTCCATTAGCAGACAGGACTTCCGCTGGAGAACACTTTTCGTCGGAATCGCTTTTCCATTATGTTTGACAAGACAGCAGGCACTCCGGCAGAACTTACAGCTGATGTCCTTGCTGTGAAAGCCAACAATTTGCATACAAGAGACACTAAAGGAATCTGAGCTGGAGACAAAACCACCGCTGATGTCTGTCAAAAATAAAGAAGCAACGTTTGCTAAATTAAGCCGGAATCCAAATTTCACCGCCGGCGCTGCTTCTTCAGCGTCCTGTTGCAAGTTGCAACGTCGCCTTTTTGCGGTAATGTTGGCGACTTCAACTTCATTTCCTGGCCGCAGGACCAAGACCCAATTTGCGTGGCGCGGTCGCATCTGCTTCGTAGGCGTATACGTAATATTGTGTGCCACGCAAGGCAAGCCGAAAAATGCTACACCAAAATTGTGTGCCACTCCACAGAGCCAGTCCGCAATCAGGAAAACTCCGAGAGCCAGCAATTTAAGCCAAGACGTTGCAGTCTCCGGCCGACCAGCAGCCACCAAATGACTTCCGCAAATAAAATGCTTTGTTCTCGACTCTACGAGTTTTGGGACAAGTTAAGGCATTAGCACATTGCCCCCAGCACAGCAGCCACTGCTCTATATAAATATAAAGCAGTTTGTGCGTATTTATCAGACTGTTTGGCTGCAATCTGCTAATGCATTTGGCTGAGCGACTAATGAATATTAATGACGCCACGATGGCAATAAAAATATTTCAATTAGAGCCCAGCTGCCAACACATGCAGCAAGATCAACGACTTTGTTAATGCCACAACAAGTTGAAGATGCAGCTGGAAAACCGCAGACCAAACCAGACAATCAGCTCACAGAAAGATAAACCGATGCCAGCACGATGGCATGCATAAATGATGGCCAACTGGGGGATTCCCCTGCAGCAGCTAACATTTCGCATCTTGCACCGTCCCGGGATAGCTGCCCCCCAATCTTGAAGTGTCTTGAATGGATGCCACGGCACTTTCTTATGTATTAGTAAGTTTCATCTTTGGAACAACTACTTTAAGTAGCTAAAATATTTAAATGCAAAATATTAAATATTAAATATTTCTTAAACGGGCTGTAGCTTAATTCATTCCTTAAATTTCAATCTAAATATCGAAGACATATTATTAAAAATATATATATTCAATATTAAAGGCTGAAAAATAAATTTCCAGCTTTCTAAATTGTAGTTTTAGTATACAGATTTTGTTTAGTTTTCAGTCGTGAAACTGCTGCAGGGCTTATTCAATATCGGGGGCTATAAATTTACCGCAAAACAATGTGCAGCAAAACCAAATTTTGTTGCTCCAATTTTGCACTCACCTGGGCGAGGACGAGGGCGATGCCTGTGTGCGGCTGTGTGTATTTGCGGCAAACCCTTTGGGGTTATCAGCTAACATGGGGCCACCTTGTCAAAATAAACCATTCAATTAGTGTTGGAAAATTGAATTTTCCATGCAGCCTGTTGATGCGGCAGCTGTGATAAGCTGCGGGCCATCGACACCTTTTCCTCCTCCGCTCCGCCATAGCACTCAGAAATTTCATTAGCCTAACGAGTTGTTTGCTCAAAAGGCCGAGAGTAAAAACTTTGTCATCTCTCAGAATACGGAAGTTGGGACGTGGAAGCACTCAGGGCTTGTTTACCGCCAGCCGGTTCTTATGAGCAAAATCTAAGGCTAAGTGCTTTTTGAGAAGAAACCAAGCGGGCAAGCTGCATCACCTTTTACTGGATTTTGATTGAAATTAGTTATGGTCCAGTGATATTCCATGCATGTGTATTTGTATCCAATAATCCAATAAAAAGATAAACTCAAAGGGTTAAGACCGGGTTTTATTGATTTTTTCAAAAATAATCTAACTTAAACAAGCAACATATAAGTTCAAAGTGCATTATTTAAATAGCCACAAGAAGTAAGTAAAATGGAAAACATGTTAGTTAAGCCGTCGACAGACGGCTTTTCCTAGCAATATTAATCATGACAATTCCCAAGAACGACATTAATCTGTATTCAGACAGGCGACCTTGGTCGCATTATGGTTTTACGCAAATAATGTTAACAAGCTCGTAATTAAATATTTGCACAATATTTTGCGTGATTAAAATAAAAGTCAAACAGTGTAATATGCCAAAGGAAAAAGTTGTTTAAAATGCACAGCAAACATAAACATAAAACGCTGACAACCCCGGCAGCAGGTTAACCACAAAACGGAGCTCACTAAAAATAAAAATTAAGCTCCACGCTGCTGATTACCCGAAAAAACCAAAACAAAACACGAAAAAAGAGAGAAACATTTCAATGGGGAAGGTTAACAAAATTTACAAAATAAAAAATATGTACAAAGAGAGGGAAGTACAAAAGCAAACACAAACAAAATGCTAAACAATCAAGAACGGTACTCCGCTCTACAGCTGCTGTTGCTCTTTAACAAATTCATTATAACTTTTGCTATTAAAAACATTAGAAGCCACTGGGCACGCATTCCATTCGGAATAAAAACAAGAAAAAAGGGAACTCTGTCTGCCATATATTCACATTTGCAGGCGGAGCAATTTAACCCAAATGCTTATCATTTAGCCATTTAATTTAACCTTTTGCCCGCACACATGCCACCAAAAATAAACGGGAGCAGACATTTGTTACCACGGCTATATACTGAGCAATGGATAGTTATGATGAACACGAGATAATCTAAGAATTTTAATGTAAAGATGTAATATATTTTCACCATGTATTCCCTACCAAATTGTTTCTTAAGTTTTATTCTGTTAAAAAAAAATATTATATACAAGAAACTATTTATTTATTTATTATATTTTTATTAATTTAAACAGTCTTTTATTTTCCCCATTTCATATTTACAAATTATTTTACAGGGTAACTAGTTGTCCCATTCCTCTCATTCTCATTCTTCGAAGTTTTTACATATCACAGCTCATTCCCCTTTGCTCTGGCTTTGTTTTTAATACAAACTGCTGCTCATATTGCTAATGATTTTGGGTCACAGTCAGCCGCATACACTCTGCAACCCTTTGCAGCCTTTACACCCTTAGCACCCACCCAAAACACTCGCACACGTAACACTTATGGCAACACGTACTTGGGGTCCGTTTCCAGTTTTTTGGCTCTTCTTGCGAAAGGTCTGTTGTCAGCCGATGTTAAGTATACGCCGCGTTGCTCCGTTTTTCGGTTGTTGTGTAATATGGCCGCTCCCACTCCCTTACACCTTCGTTGTTGCACAAATTAAAAACGCGCTACTCTATCTCATTTGCTGCCACTGCGACTCTAGCATTTTAATAAAATGTTGTTGCTATAAACGTGATGCTGGCTTTAATTGTTGTTGCCACAAGGATCCCAGCATGTGTTCGCTGGAGCTAGATAGAAAGCAGGAGAGAAGGATCTCGAGAGCAAAATTTCGGTAGCAAGTTTATTTTTTAGTAAATGGAGCTTGGGAAAATTGCATGCAATTAGTTAGTCGGCAACTTTCGCAGATGACTTCCTTTTTCGGCAGCCAAAATTAGTGAGCGCAGTCGTGTAATTGAGAAGTTCTGTGGAGTAGAAAAAGCGCAAGAAACGGGGAAAGTAATTGTTGAGCTCAACCCAATTTTTCCCCAAAATCTACACTGCTGCTAGTCAGCTTTAATGTCAAAACTAGGTGCCACTCGGGTTTCCATCAATGGATTCCATGTACCCGTAAACCATCCACACAATACAAGGAAAAGCTGAACTCGGCTCATGCTTATGTATCTGAGCATTTGCCTGCTTGGGCTAAGCTGGCAGATAACTATCCTGAAGACGAGACGGCATTAGGATGATTTTGTTAATTGAAATTCGACGGCAGAAAGCACAGGAACAATTTCCTTTTGTTGCACGTGCGTTGCGTATACGCAGTGTGTAGACCGACGAAGATGATGATGATGACGACTACGACGGTGCTCCTGGTGCTCTCGGTGCTTTCCTGCAGGAACAATGCCCGGCATCCGCTAATATCGAAGAAGCTTTTGTAGTCCACACTATGCGCTTCATTTGATGCAATCCTAGCCTTTTGTTTGCCTTCAGACCATCAGCCCATCAGGCCATCAGCCCACCACCAGCTCCTGCAGCTCCTGACTCTCGGGTTGCTGTTATGGCCACGTTAGGGGCACGTCCAGCGATTGTATTTTCATTTTGCTTGTAAGTTTTACTATCCTCCACTGACACTCCTGTTCGTCCTCCCTTTATCCTTTCCGGTCCCCCTTCTCTTCGGTACTCGTTTTCCTCGCGGCTTTTTCCATTGTGTGAGTGCAACACAATAAGTTGCCTTCCGCTTGCTTTGCACCCCATTGAAAATGTTAAACTTACGCTTATTGGTTTTGCAAGTATGCAGTTCACTACGTAATTACACCAGTCGACAAACTAAGGGACTCAGACAGCAGTTTCAGTTGCAGAGCAACATACGTGAGATATAGAAAATATAAATGGATTTTTGGGAACGTTTTTAATCCGAGGAAACTTATGATGAATGATTTGTTCTTCTTAAAAGTGAGTTGGCTTTGGTAATATGTATGCTTGCATAGGGTAGATTTAATTCAATTGTACTAGAAATCCTGATTGACAAGCTTTTAAGGTTCCTCAAAAATATATCGTTAACCAACATATGCAGATTTGATATAAAATGTATATGTACAAAAACACTTTGCGAAGGGGAAATTTTTTTAATATTTATATTCAAGAAACTGTAAGTGTAGCACCACAATTTTTAAATAAGGAATATATTGCAATAAGAATGCCATATATAATTAAAATAATTTTAATTACCGGATAATATCACCCTGTCTTTACGGAAACGCTGTTAAAGCCCCTTCTGCTTTTGTCAGTTGAGTTTCCCCTCAGTGAAAAACTGTCCAAATAGTCGGTTACATTCTTATCCCGGGCACAGAGAGATTCTTTTGCTGACCTGCTGCTGTCATAGTGACTGTGACAACTCGGTTCTAAATGCTGACATTCAGATCCACAGTGAGTTCGAGTCCCGAATGAGCCTCCCGGGCCATGCATTGCTAAAGCCAAACAGTCGAGTTTACGACGAGGCTGGGACAGCAACATCCAGAGGCCGAGCGAGCACTTTGTCCTGATTAGGAAAACGTTTCAATAATCTCGACCAGAATGGGAGCTGGCACTGGGAATTGTCTCTGGACAAAAAGCGGGCACAACAATTGCAGTTCGGAACACTGGAAACTTTCAAGCGAACAAACTTGGCCTTGTCCGTAATTAAGCCTTAAACATCAACAATGAGCAATTGTTGGCCGGAGCTCACTGCTTAATTAGGCAACTGCCTGAGACAAAGGCGTTCTGTCCCGATTTCGTTTTCGCTTTCGTTTTGGCCGTCAAAATCCATCAGTCAGATTTAATCAGGGCCCGGGAACACCGCATTGTTAATGCGACATCAATATTAATTAAGCCGCCCTCGCCCAAGGCGTATGTGCAATAAGCCAAAGGGAAAACGTTGACTTGGCCGATCCCAGTCGGCTGACACAAATCTGACAGCGCCCTGACATCGAACGCATTCTAAGCATGCTAACACAACATAAGCGACATGTCAAATGCCAAAAGTGACTCGCCAAAGATTCGTCCTGCGATAACTGAAGGACCTTCAGCGAAGCTGAAGCTGGAGCTGAGGCTCTCAAGCGCCGGAGCTGCGTAGCAGAAACTGCCGCTGAAGTGCCTGACAGCTGAAGGCCAGTTGACAGCAAACCCGATAAAATTAGAATACAGTGGAATGCCGACAAAGCATGCTTAATTTGCACAGGTCTATATATAACTAAGCCTAATGGTAAAGAAAAGCCGCAAAAAATTAAGTGAAACACATTTCAAAGGATTCAACTTCTTGAAAAAATCTGTTTGCCTTTAAAGATTTTGACTGGCATATTAATTAATTAAAATTAAAAGAAGAAGTTAGCAATTGAAAGGAGATATTTATTGTTAATATAAGTATCAATATTAACAGTTGTTTTTAAATTAAATAAAATTTGTTTATAAAAATAAATATTTACCTGAGAACACTGGAAAGTAAATTTTTTCCACTTGTTAATATATGTAATTTTTATCCATAGTTCCAGTTTGGCAATGTGTGGAAATAGTTTATTAAGCCCTGGCCTGGCAAATATTATTAATTATTTTTGCAATTAACGCGTCATTGTTGCTGCATCATGTTGGTTAAACGGTTGCGTAAGCATTTTGGTCCTTTTGGCCTCCGGATTTGGCCTTTTTGGGCGTCATCGACGGTTTGCACGCGTCATAATTAGCGGGCTTTGTGCGCACGAGTTCGCTCATTTGGCGCCTTTCAAGCCAGGTCGGGCAGATAAACTTCGCAGCTGGCAGTCGTGGTAATAACGATGGCAATGGCTAAGGCTTATCCACCGCTCAGCCTTCGAAAGCGTTGCTTATCGGGCGCCGGCAGTGCGTCACATGCAAAAACTTCCTAAGGGCGAAGGATGCGGCGTTGGCGGCGCATAAAAAGTTGACGCAACACGCCCAGAAGACATGTGAACGTTTTATTGGCATTAAGGGATCAAACGAGAGCTGCCAAGAGGGCCGGGGTAAACTCTTTGTAGCGCCCTCGAGTAAAGGAAAAAGCGACGGCTATGTTTGCACAGGCAACCATGGGTACTTCACTGAAATTTTAACGCTGACACAAGAAAGATTTCAACGACTCACACAGGCTGACAGACAAACAGAAAAGAGTACACACGAAGGAAAAGACGGCTGTCAACTCGTCTTAAAAATTAGAAACAATATTTACATATTTATTTAGACTAAAAAGCAATTCTTTGAAATCTAAACCAAAGCAGATTCAACAAATCTTCAGAGTAGTATTTAATCTTTAATTCAGAAATCTAGTTCTCGTATCTTAACATCTTCTTAAGAAATTATTTTGAGTGCAGGCGGTGGCAGGCAAAAGCAAGTAACGGCGACAGCGGCAACCGTCTACATTTAGGGCCCACGCTGCGTATACGCAATCAGCGTTGGGCAAACATTTGCCCAAATAGTTTTCGCTTTTAAAGCGAGCCAAGAACGCCAAAGCAGAAAGGCGCTTGCTGAGCTCGGCATTTTATTAGCTGCTTATATGTGAATGCGAATTTAGTCATAAATTTGTAGACGCGCCGCCGCTCTGCGCACTGCCGCATGAAATTGAAATATAGTGTGATTTTCACTTTGGCCCCCGTCGGTGTAGCTTCCGAGGCAAGCAAAAATCGACTCCTCCTCCACATTTCGTGACCACTGAATAGCACCGGCAGCGGCAACGGAATTCGGTGTCAAAAGCTACGAAATACCAAAGAAGCCAGCAAAACAAGAATGCCAAACGACCAAATGAACCTTGAGTTACCCTCTAGATCTAAATAAGTAAGAACAAATCGTTTTAGACATTGAATCCATAACACTTATCCTTAAAAAAATTTCAAAGAAATATCAAGTAGATAATACAGATATTATTACAGTCTTAAACACATTTAAGCAACATTTACAGTTTCAATGAACATGCTTTTATATAATTACTTTATAATCCTTAATAGAAAATATTTGTATAGATAAACCTATACTTAAAATATCAATATATATTTTATTTATCTAAGGACTTTTTATCTCGATATACCTGCCTAAGTAAACTCCATTGGAATAGAAACGGTTGTATCGAATTTCTTCTTTCAATTCCGACCGGCTGGCAAGACAAAGGGCGGAACCATTGCAAAGGAAGCCATTATCCTTGCGTTATTTATGACAATTTCCTTATGAGTATTGCCGCCCCCATCCACCTACAATTGATCGGCACCTCCGACCCCTAAAGGCCCCCTCTTCGTAGCTATTTCCCCGGTCGGACACATGTGCGTTTTCACTTCCCGAGGCATTTTGGAATCGAATGGCGACGCCTTTGCTGGTTGACTTTAACGCGGACAAAGGATTCGGAGAAATTGCGTGCAGTTTTCTCTGCGGGAAATGGCCATGGAAATGGGAAATGGCGAACGGCAAAGGCAAAGCGTTTCCTTGCGTGTCTGTCTAAATGTTATTATTAGTTATCAGCGGCGCTGGTTATTTGCCTACTTCGCCACCAGATTAATGCCTTTCTACCGTGTCGCATGCCATTTTGTCCTGCCTAGGGAATATTTTAGCAGGTTGTTTCATCTAATATGCAGAAATGTGATTAAAACTGCCCTATTAAATGCAAATAAAACAGCATGTCTTGCTGTAGTTATGACACTTTAAGTGCTTGCGTGAAAAGTGTTTTGAGCAGAACCTTCAAGGGTTCCACTTCAGCCATTAGTCAAATGAAAGCCTATTCATTGTAAGGAGAAGAGAAACTAATATCTGCAAGTATTTGCAATAAAGAAGCTTATTTAAGGATCCTTTAGCTTGGAAAAGAAAATTTACAATAATTTCAAAGGGTCACAGAGTCAGCATGCCATCTTGATTGGCATAAATTGTGGGAAAAATATTTCGCATTTGCAGTTGTCGCCAAACGTATATTTACACATATCTATTTGCCTCTGTTTTTTCCGTGTCACACTGGCCACTCAGTTAATTCATGTTTACTTGTCCGACATGTGGGTGCCAGCGGTGCACCCCATATGTGGCCGAATGCCAGCCAGCAAAAAGATATATATCCCGAATGGCTATATATGCAGCCAAGGGGAGTGTCAGTCTGTTCATGTCATAATTCTAAAATTTGCGGTTGTCACGCCAAGCGAGTTTTAAATTACAGACAATGAAAAAGGCATATTAATTCCCGGATATACTATTTTTTTTATCGTAACTACATATCACATTAAGATAATATCTACTAGAGATTTACTTTCTAATTTCAGAATACATTATTATCAGAATACATTATCAATGTTTAAAATATGTGACTGACAATTTTGTAATTTTGTTAAAAAAAACTGAATTTTAAGTGAACTGAAGTGAACTGAATTTTTAAGTTACGTTTTAATATCAAATTTACTTTTAAAATTCTATTATTCATAATAAAGCTATAAATTAATATTTTTATTTCTCTTGTTTTAAATATTAATGAATGGAGAAATGAATTTCTAATGTTTGAAGTGTAATAAGAATAGTTTTAAATTTATATATTTTTTCTGTGAATTCTAATTTTAAGGCCCTTTTTTTCTTGGAAACTTGACAGCTAGAGACGAGACTAGATAACAATAACCATAGACCCACATAGATGTGCGCCAGTGAAAGGACCCGGGCAATCCTTGTATCAGAGTCGATAGTTTGAGGTAATTTGCTTGGCTTTAACGAGACGAAGACAGGGATGCTGCAGAAGGGTGGTAACAAGAGTGCTGTGTAGTTGGCAGGGGCAACAACACTTTTCGGCTGCATAACAAATACACTTCAATCAATGCCAAATGGTCGTGTCGGCAATCACAAGACACACACATACACACACACGAGCACGGGGTTGGCGTGTGTAGCTGTGAGTGTGGGCGCCACAAAAATGAAAACAAATTTTGGCATGATTGCTGATTGTTTGTCTTTTTCATTGTTTGGCACGAACGCGGCCTCTGCCGCTGCCTCTGCCAACGCACGCGCACATTTATTGCTTCCCAATTGGAAATAAAAATGGCGGGCGGCAGGCAATAAGAAAAGCCGGCACACCATGTTCAAAAAAATGAAGAAAAGTCCAACGCCCGACTTCAATTGAAATGAAAAGCATAGGAATGTGGTATGTGCACGATATAACTGTAAAAACAAGTGTATTCCACCAGGAGACAGAGCTCTACGCAAAGTTGAATACCCTAAGGATGGACACGGAACTCAAAGAAATTAAAATAATATTTAATAATATTTAAGATAATTTAACGATACAACGATTGTGGATATTTAATTTCTGGCAGTAAGTTCAATATTTTCAAAGGATACTTAAAATGTTGTTATGCCTTATTTGTAGGGCTTGAAGAAAAACCCATAAGCTATTTCGAAAACTTTCAGAAACAAAAAGGAAAATTTTTGTAATATAATTTTCGTTGTATTTAAATGTAGAAACTAAAATACAAATAATAAAAAGACGTCTTTTTACAAATATTATAATAAATAAATACATCTTAACAATTTATGGTTCATAGTATATGTTTTTTGGTTTACCAAAAGATTCAGATCGTTAATGAAAGCAACTATTTAATTGTTATACATTACATAACATTATATATTTATTAAGGTTTTTTTAATATAAAATGCTTTTAAAATTAAATCGAAAATTATATAAACTTTAAAGGGTTTTATCCCACAATTTAAACAACACAAAACAAACCAAGTGGCTCTAATAAAAAATCTATATATTCAGCATTTATAAGCATTTAAAGTGAAAATATTAAATTTCGCCAAGCCGAGTCAAGAATCCCGTAAAAATTCACGTTCCCTTACACCGCAAAGGGTAGCTTGTAACTCTCCAGATACGAGTACAGAAGGCTTTCTCCTTGGTCTGGCTTTTGATTTGATTTGCTTGGCGGTCTGCTTTTTTTCGACTTTTTCCGCCCTTTTTCCCCCCTTTATTTTTTCCCCGGCTAGGCCGCAAACATTTGCCGCTGACTCCGGGCGTTGCCGTCACCGCTGATTAAAACAAACACAATGCTGGCGTAATGACGACATATGTACGTACGAAGGTCTGTGGCTGGCTGGACCCCACAATTCAGTAGCAATGCCAGCGATTTCCACCCACCCACCGACAGCGATTTCCCAGCCCATCGCCTTTTTTCCGCACAATTGTACAATTTCGTCTGCGTTTTTTGTGCCCTGCGAGAGGTCTGTGTGCCTTTGCCGTACGCGCTTTGATTTTTTCTTCGCTCTTGAACATTGATTCATAATTGATTAGCATTACTTTAGCTATTGTTCGATTTATACATATATATGTGGAATGTTGCCCTTGGGCAACGTCTGCGCTGTTAAATTAAGCGAAAACTTTTCGGTTTGCTGGCGCATTTTTGATGAATTTTATTGCTTTGTGCAATTACTCTGCTGATTTTATGTTTATTTATAGTCATGCAATACATCTTTGGGTTTTTGATTAAACAATAGATATGCGCGTGGCATCGTAAAAACCAAAATATGATTGCTGTTTCCACGATTGATTTAGACTTCTAAGGAAATGACTCCTTAAGTCTTAAATTTATTCGATTTGTTCCAGGAGATTTTTGTATTCCATTTCTTAATAAAGTGCAAGGAGTGTTCATAAATATTCATTTCAGGGAAGAGTGTTCTTTAATAATTGCCAGAATTTCTGCAGCTCCCGAGCAGCAGCTCCATCCCGGCATTAACTATTTTTAATTAGGCTGGTTGTGCATAATCAGCTGCAAGTTGTTGCCTGGCCCTAACAGTTTTTCTTGGCCAACTCCTGGCCAAGGCCCGGTGCCTGGACTTCTCCTAACGAACTGCGTGTTGCTGCTGCTGCATGTTGCATTTAAAGTTTTTTGTAGCGTGCAATGCAGGAAATCATTTTAACAATTTTCCGCCCCACCCCACGCCGTCGCCCCTTCGCCGGTTTTATATTTTTCCTTCTGTTTCGCAACTTTCCTCGTATTTTCTATACACCAGTTCAGTGCACCCCCAGCACAGACAACATGAAAAGGCGCCCGAACACCAACTTCGCCTTTGTTGTATGCTTGTTCGGGTTACCTGGGGGCTATATATAATACCTATTAGTGGAAGGGGTAAATCTGGTACAAATTTGAAATTCACAAGTCAAAGATTGAGGAACTTAATGCTTCACAGAGCACTTAAGATGTTTGACAAAAGCCTAGAAAATTTTTAAATAAATATCATTTAAATTTAAATAATTTTAAAGAGAATTTTTCAGTCCATAAATAGGTAATACATGTCCACTGATTTTCTCTTTTTTTTTTTTTGAGGCCGCCATAACCACAGCTCCTTTTCTCCATTGCGGCGGCAACTTGTCGGTAATTATGAATGGCCAGCGGGTTTAAAACAAAATAAAAAGAGGTACAAAAGTCATTGACTCGCTGCTCCCGCCTTTCACCTTTTTGTTCAATTAAAAGTTTATGTGAGTTATCTGCTTGTTTCATTTAATTTGCCCGCAAGACTTGTTAATCAGCTTGTTTAATGGGAAGCGCAACCTTTGGAAATGACAGGTCAATTGATGGCACCTGATTTTGCAAAGGAAGCCCCTTTGAATCAAAAATATCTGTAACAATTTATCTACCACCTCTGCAATTTCCACTTGCACTCACGCCAATGACTTCAAAATGAAAAGAAATGTGTCACCAGCAACCGACTGGCCTTAGGTCAAATATCCTGTATGTCTTTCTGCCCCCGAGCAACCCCATCCATCCTCACTAATTGCAATGTAAAGTGTTTAGACACAATCTGGTTGTTGTGGGGCTTAGGTCCTTGGAATTTTTCCCTCTCTACTTGAGAACGAAGTTGCTCAATTGAGACTGTGACCTGAGTTGCTTGTTTTCCTTGTAAAGCCGTTTTGCTGGAACATGCCTTCTTCATTCATATGTGGGGTTTATGGTATAATGTGGTTATAAAACCATAAAACAATAACCATAACAAATCAATTATTGTTTTTAAGTTTTTACTGAAAAAACTTCATATATAATAAATTTATAATACATGAATTAATGTTACATAAAGCCCTCTTAAAATTATTTTTTAATTCAAAACATAACAAAAAATCAATGAAGGTTCCTATTTTTCCTTAATTACTCAATCAAGTTTTTGCATTTATTTTTCCATTTGTTGGCCTATTTGGATTTTCATTCATCTCTGGCCAAATAACCTAAATGTCCAGAGCAGAGCAAAGCAAACGTAATCGAATACTTTTCGTATTTGTTTGGTCTTAGCCGTTCGGCTCACTCCTGGCTTAAATACTCTTAACTGATTCTAGGGCTGGCCAATGTGGCCCAATCCCAAGGCTCTGACAAATAGTCGGCCATCAAGGAGCGGGGCAAAAGCATTTTTTGTTTGCCGAAATTTTATCTATGCATGCCTCTGACCCGAGTCCAAATAACGACCATCAAACAAACTTTGATTTATGACAATCTAGTTCATTTGATTATTGCTGCCAACAACTGGACACACGCAGGGAAAAAGGAAGAGACTGGCTGGGTGAGCGTGGAAAACATTTTCATTTTCCATTCAAATTCAATGCTAATCTACTTGCACAACAAGCCACATTTCCTGCAAGGCCTAACTCTGGCTCAAGCATCATTTATCAAGGAACTGGGGACCGTTGTCCTTTTTTCGTTATTTTTTTGTATTTTATCCGTTCGTGGGCAGTTGGTCCACGGGCATTATCAACACACATCGGGTTCATTATTTTTATCGTACAAGTGTTTGATACTTCCTTCTATCCCTGCTTAATATCACTGCAGCCAACACGCGCCGCACATTAAGCAGCGAACCGTATTTTAAAAGGGCCAACTTGAGCATTAACTCTGTGCAACTGTGCGTATACGTAATCTAAGGACTAGCAGCTTCCGAAGGGGTCAAACGAAATGATACCTCAGGAGATGTTCGAGGGTGGTTAACTTATTTTACCCTTACTTGTAGCAATTTTCAACTTGCTAAGCTTAAAGAATATGATTTTGCTTGTGTACAGTCTGTATTTTTAATTCCTTTTGCATTGGAATGTTGAATGATGTAACCTGCAAAGTAATTATGTTTCTTGTGAATATAAACTATGAACGCGTATATAAGGTAAAACTCGAGTTTTCTCAAGCAAACTCGCTAATTTCATTCCACCTAATTAAGTAGGTTCTTTTTGAAAGAACCTGAGCTGGGTTGCATTTTAAGAAACGTTTCATAAAATGTCTGTTGCCCTGGCTGTTGACGACATGAAGGGCTTAGAAACTCAGCCAGGGAAGCCTTTGAGTCAACTCCCACCGATTCCTATGCTCGCTCCTGTGCCGCCTGAGTCTGTTTTTAATTTACTCCGGCTTCTGAGTCTGTCTTGGAATCAGTGGAATCAGAGACTGTCAGCTTCATTGCCGGCGGCTGCAGGTTAAGCATCTACTTGAACCTCCAAGTGTTGACGTTACATGAGCTGAGGTGTTTGTTTGGCATCTGCCTTTGACATCTGCACTCGCATATACCACACGCACACACCCATTAGTTGGAGGAGTGTCTGGAGCTCCTCGTGGGACGCCTGTTATACCCAGCAAAAAGGTATCTAAGCTACCAGCTCATTTCAGATATGGAATTAAATATAATTAATTAATTATTTTAAGCTTGTATGTCAAAAAATAAACAATGTCCCACTATTTTCGAAATACCCCTTACCTAAAGCTGTACATTTTGTTTTCAAAAGGATACCTCACAGTCGTGGCGATTTTCCTATTCTTGTTTTTTTCTACGTCCTTGGGGCAGTGTAGGGCATGTCCGCTTTTGGTTTCTTTTTCAGTGCTTCTGGTTATGGTTTGGATACACACAAAGTGCATTGGGAATGGATTTGCGAATCGTCGCCAGTTGGCCATGAGGAAGTGAACTGACGTGAACATAAATTTAAGTCAAGCGAGAACTTATTTCACTTGACTGCCAAGGAAAAAAGTTTAGTTTGCTGAAAGGAGTTCCAATTCGATTTGGGAAATTAGAATACACTAATTAAATGTACTTATCACCTCGTTTCATTTATAATTAATATCTGAAAATTATTAATTGCTAAAAAATACAATCCAAACTAGACCCACATCAAATGCGGAACAACAATTATTAAGATTATTGTACTTTCCTGCAGATAAACTTTATTGCACGCATGTTGTGATAAATCTTACCAAGAACCATTTGTATAATTTGTGCACACCATAAAACGTCCTGCTATGGAAACTAATCCTTCTCCACAAAATTTCACTTCCACCACGGCAAAAGGCTTAGTCCGCAAGGACTTTTCTATAATTCCGTGTGTGTGTGTACACGCCAGGAGCTGTCAGCGGGTGTCGCTGCCCCGCGCCCAGCAATCAAAGTTCTGGGCCCAGAAGCAGCCTGGCCGGGCTTTCGGATCCGAAAGCCTAATGAAGCAATTTCAGCCGGGCCGCAAGCAGCGGACAGATGATGGAGCTCTGGCAAACAGCTAATTATGTACGACCCGAAAAGAGGGCTCTATGGCAAAGCCGCTTTAATTGGCGCACGCACACAAATACGCCAAAGATTTTCTATACACATTTATATATATCTATCAGTCACATGTGCGTGGGTGACATTACCGCGAAAGAAAAGCATCAGCAGGTGAACAACTATTTAGGGTTTATAGATCTAAAAAAAGAAAGAGAGAAAAACTAATCAAGCTGGTGTATTGTAAGAAACAACGATAATGGGAAATGGAACAAAAAAAAGAATATTAATTCATTATCAGTCGGATTTTAAACTTAAGTTCACCAACATCTAAACGTAAGTAATGATCTTCAGCAACTAAGTGAAAAGTATACTCTATACTGGTCATTTTTTTTTTTACTTTATATAACTTTATTTTAATTAAGACTTATTTCTAATTACAAACTTTAATATCTAAAATTTGAAGAATACTTTAAGCTAACCAGTTCCACAAAAATATTCATAACAAACGCTGGCAATACAATTATTGAAATTATAATTCAAGGCACTACCCCAAGTTTATTTACCAAAATTATTATTAATTAGCATCCGCGACTTTGTGAAAAGATACAATTTTCCAAATAATTTCCCAATTAATCCGCGCCTTCAATCATGTGTGCAAGGCTTAAGAAAGAGGTGGATATGCGGAAACAACATATTTTGGTCCTGAACTTGCACCTCGACTTGCTTCATGCGCTGCGTAATTAATTATTTGCGTCACTAAGTTGTGCCATTTCCATTCCAGCCGCATATTTTCGCCGGCCTCAATCTTCTGTCGTCGTCTGATAGCTTTTTGCATAATTCAGCCATGGCCAGGCTGGTCACGTATCGAGGGCAAACGGCGTGATTAGGGTTTCTCGGTTTTGGCCGGAGCGGTTCTCGGTCTCAACCAGCGAAAGGATCCTGGCGGAAAACCACAGTGAGTGTGTGTGTGTCGGGTTTTTGTGGCACAGTAGTGCTACTTCGTGTTTTTCTTGCTGCTCATTAAATACCCAAATCAAAGTCGCTCTCTGCCGACGTCAAGCTATTTTAATTGTTTACGTTTATTGATATTTGTGTGGCACTAATTTTCAATTATGTAAATGATACTAGCAAACATTTTAATGAATGTAATTTAATGTCTTGCGCTGCCATAACCCATTTCACATTTTCTGCAACATTTTAAGAACTTTTCCTTTGCCTTTTTTCTGCTCATTAGGGGAATACGAGCCAGACATAAATAATCTCAGCACCGCACATATTAATTGCATGTATTTCTCAACAATTTCCCCCACTCGGGGTACCCGTGTCTAAGGCTTCATTAGTCTCGAAAGCAGCCGAAAACTTCTTAATTGTTTCATTAATGCAGCGCAATCCGTTTGCTTGCTACTTAATTTAATTTTATTTGCTGTCGTTGCTGCTCCTGTCGCTGTTGTAGTTTTTTAAATAATTGTGCACAATTATTTCACCCAATTTAACAGTTCTTTTTCGGGAGCATTTTATGCTCGCCGTACACATTTAAATGACGTCATTTATATTCCAGCGGGATAAGCACTTAATGCAAAATTACATCCAAAGCGGAGCGAGACGAGCTGAGACGGGTTGAGCGGGTTGAGTGCCGCCTGCCAGAATAAAAATAAAATATTCAATTAAACCCGTTCCCGCCCAGATCCGTTGACAGCGATATTAATCTGGCGTCATTTTTATTCGCCGCTTCCCACTGCCATTGCTGTTTGCTTGCTGTACGAATTAATTAATATAATTGTTGCTACCACAACGGCGCCCTTCGGTTCCCCATCGTTCCCCTTTGTTGCCTAATAAAATTGCAGGTACGAAGCGCTGACAGAGGCAGCCAATTTATTATTTTCTCAGGAGCCACTCCACTACTGAAATAGAGCTGGCAGGGGGCATTTTAGAGCCCTATATCCTTTTATTACTATATTTGCCCTATGCATGCAAGTTTGGCTTCAGTTTGCACTGAATTCTTGGAGTTATTCGGGGTAATATTAAATTTAAAGTGCTTTGGTATTGATAATAAAGGAAAGAAACATTTTCAATTAAATTTGTTTCCTTATATAATAAAGTAATTGTTTTTTG
Organism: Drosophila lini; assembly: GCA_018905715.1. Classification (NCBI taxonomy): domain Eukaryota; kingdom Metazoa; phylum Arthropoda; class Insecta; order Diptera; family Drosophilidae; genus Drosophila; species Drosophila lini. The sequence goes on along the minus strand of JAEIIL010010960.1, from coordinate 796 downwards.
GTTTATAAAAGAATGACTTAAATTTTCCAAAGCCTTTTTTTATGAAATAAAATTTTTTAATTTTTTAAAAAGTAGTCAAGTTCCCATATCCTCACAGCATAAACCATATATGACCCCTTTCCTATTATATTAACCCTCAAACTCTTTGTCAGCCCTTTATACATACTCGTACATTCGTTTTTGTTTTGCGGAACGCGAAATTTTGCGACTGCCCCCAAAAAGCGGATGAAAAAACTCCAAATAAAAAGCGGGAAATGCAAGTGAGTGAGTGAATGACTGCAGTGTAAATGCAAACTGCCTGCCAGTCAGTCAAATATAGTGAGTGCGGACTGTGCAAAATGAAAAAAAGGCATTGCCTACTTTTTAGCTGAAGTGCTGCGGTTTACGGGAAATGTGAATGCGGCTGCTTTATGTTGTTGCCACCAACTCCGCGCCGCAGGGCGCATTCACAAATGGTTAAAGTCATTTATTTCGAACAAATCATTGGCCACAGCCAACAAACGGAGCCACACAGACAGCGCGCCTTCAAAATAAAAACTAGCAAGTTAAAGCAAAAGGCAGGCCCATCCCCCAAATGATTGGATCCTGATGCCGAGGGCAATTTTTCAAAAGAGATAGGGGATGAGGCGAAAAAAACTTTGACTGACGCTTGTCGTTGTCGTGCGAGATAAACTTGGTTCGATGCCCAAAGTTATTGAGGCGCAAACAGTTGGCTTGGCTTAGCCCCGGCTTTCTCAGGTGCACTTAAAAAAAAAAATACAACTGAGATTGTAACTGCTGAGCTAACAGTAAAACA
>JAEIIL010010953.1:0-16881 GCA_018905715.1 Drosophila lini | reverse complement strand
AAAAACTAGCACAGAAAAGTTTTCCGAATTTAATTTGAAGCTTTTTTGGCTTAGATATGAATTTTTTTATCGACAAAAATTACTGTTTAAAATATGGGCCAAAAGGTAAACCACGGCCGAAAAACCTTCGTAATCATGGTTTCTTTTGGTGTATTTTCATAAATAAATGTTAAAATTTTCATAATATTATGGATCCATATCATATCTCAGTTGTTTTCTGGAAGAAATTAGCCTGAAAAGTGAACAAATTTATTTATATATGTATGGACATGTATTTCCATTAATAATTAAGTTTAGTTTAAAGCTTAGACTGGGATATTAGAGCATTCCCATATAACACATGTCTCTTACCTGTTTTCCATTTGAATTATTCCCAATAATTTCATTGTTTTCTTCCCCTCTTTGGGAACCCTTCTCCACCTTTAATTTTCACTTTCAAAATTATCTTGTGACAATCATGTTTCCATTTATTTTCTCTTTTTTTTGTATTTTGCCCGACAGCCATTTTGCGAATTGGTTTTTGTGCGGGCCTTTCGCCCAGAGGAATACATTTCCCCGCTGCCTTATCAATTTGCATTATTGACGCTTACAAAAACAATATTATTTTGTTGTCCCGCACACAGAGCCAAAGGTTATAGAATACTCTTTTATTTTTCTTTTGGTTTGCCCTTTTGGCATTTGTTTTTGCCACAAAAATTCATGGCTCACTGCGAATTATGTTGACAATTTCATTCTGTGACCAAGAAAAGAAATCTGATATTTATCTGGGAATATATGTGTGTGTGTGTGAGCTGCTGGAAAGTCGCCAAGAAAGAAAGTTCCAGCTGTCGACGCGGCAAAATAGTTTATTAAAAAGTTTCCCTCTTTTTACAGAACTATTTTTTCTACTCTTTTTTTTGCAATCAAAAGTATGCAGTAGTTTTTCCTGCCAATGATAAATCCAACAGATTTCATTGGATGCTTTTAGGCCGCGGGTGAAATTTCGTTCGTATTACAGGGATTTACATGTATTGAATTGACTTATAAAAGCATTTAAAATTGATTTTAAAGTACTATATAAACTAAAATAAAAAGTTTTTGAATGCCACTGCTTTGTTGGCTACAAATTAAAATTTCAAATTTTGAATTAAATTATTTGGTACAAAGAGATGCTCCTTTTATTTTCCAATAATAAAATATTTTTTATATTATGAAATATATTTTCCAGCTATTTTCAGCTTAGCTCTAGTTTTTTTTTTTTATTTAAATTCTTTAGAAAATTTTAAGAAACGATGTTGAAAAGAAATTATCACAAAAAGACGGTCGAGCTACGTTTGTTAACATCTTCCGCCCTTTAATTTTCACTGTCCGCCATTCGACAGGAAGGACAGAAGGCACAAAGGGCTTTTAGGCGCTTCGTTGGGGATCAGAATGGCCACAACAACTGTGCCACGGCACTCACACTGACACTCACACTAACACCTGCACCTTCATGCTGCCGCCACACGCGCCGCAGCACATATTCTCACATAGAAAAGCTCACGTACAGATAGAAAAGTTGGAAAAGAAAGTTATCAATGAACCTCAGTAATTAGAGAAAACTTAATATTTAAAAGTTATTATTAAATGATTTACCATTGATTGTTTTGGGGTTTGAAAATCATAGATCAAAAGTTCAAATATTTCCTGACATTAAACTATACAATTTATTGAATGCAATAAGACTTTTAGTTATACCTCCTTGTGAATAGTTTTAGCCATTAACATTTTTCCGAAATTATCACTTTAAAGAAGTATTTTAATTTTTTTACTGTGTGGTACTTCACTCCAAGATACACTCGCTCTGGCTGCACACAAGCATACTGGGCTCCAGCTCCCCGCGGAGCCATAAACATTTCTAGCGCTCGCCTGTCCGCTCGGCCACAAAAGCCGCGTGCGCAACTCACCGGACACAATGCGGCTTATCAACACGGCAAAAACGGAGGAAAAGCGGTTGGGAAAATCGTGTAGGAGGTGGTAGTGATGGTAGCGGAGGATAGCGAGAGGGGCAAACTAAAGAGACAGCTCTCGTATTGCCCCTCGCATCGCATCCCGTTTAGCGCTTTATGGCACATGATAGATTAGTCTGGCCGCAGGTGTAACCAGTTGCGGCTTTTTCGGTGGCTCTCCTGTTGGCTCCTGTTTGGCTTCTCTTTGTCCAGCTCCGGAAAACCCACTCTATCCTCGGCCCACTGCCTATTCCCCATTCCGCGTGTCCAGCACCATCGGGTTTTCCGCGATAGCGGAGCACGTAATTAAGTAATTAGAGGAGGCAGCACTTTAAGCTGCCCGGGATGATGGGTGTGCGAGCAGTACTGGTGTGTGTGTGCGGAGTGTGAGCTGTGTGTCTGTGTGCTGACATAGCCGTTGGATTTAATAAAACATTTTTGCAGTCAGCTCCAAGGGAATCGTTTCGGTTTTGGTGGTAGTTTTAGGCACTAACAGGAGGATGCGATTTATAGAGATATTTATGGATTCCAGGAATAAGTTAAAGTTTAAATTAAATTTAATACGAAATTATTAATAGCCTAGATTGAATAAGAATGCTATTTTATTATTGCTACATAGATTTTAGCTTTTATATTTATTGGGAAAACAATATTCCTTCCTCTGAATTTGGTTTTTTGTTCTCGTTTTGTGTTTTCTATATTCTCTTGATTTTGTAATTTGTTTTTTCATAAATTTTATATATTTTCCTGCGTATTTACTTTTCCTTGAATACTTCCTCAACCTCCCTTCTTTGTAGCTGTAATGTAGGCAACACTTTAAAGGCGAAAAATGGAAAGCAAATACCGCAGGGTGCAATGTCCTGGAAGCGCGAGCTACCCGCTTGACTGTTGACTTCGTGTGCATGAAGTCCTCCGAACCTCCTGCAGGACCTCCTCCCGCTTCGTCACCATTCATCTGTCTCAGTGGCGCATTTCTGCTGTCAGTTGGATGTTTGTTTGCCCGCCTGTCGCGCTTTGTTTGCTTTCCGCATGCGTTGCACATTCAACTGTCTCCTCCTCGCACTCGCCCTCGCCCTCATCCGTTCCCCCCAATGACATCAGGTCTCCCACGTCCCCAACTCGCCAACCCCGACCGCCTTTTAAAGGTGGCGCCAAATGGAGCCACATCGATGACGATGATGATGACGCCAAAGCTAGAGGCAGAGCCGAAGCCAACAGCTGCTGACATCCTATGCTCGTGTCGGGTCACTAAATGAAGAATGATGGACACAAGGCGGGCCACTGGAGGACCGTAGGAGATTCCCCCGTCTCCTTCTGCATTCTTGGAATATTTTGTCATCTTCAAATGGGATTTATGCTGCTTGGGTCTCGGGTGTCCCGAGTGTCATTGTCATTGTCATTCAGAACTGGTGCAGTGCAGTCGTGCACCCTGCCCTCCAGTTTACCTTCTTCAAACTTTAAAGTTAATTGGAAATAGTTTTTTTCTCTCTTTTTTTACCAATTTCCCACATATGATTTGCTTGTGTTTGGTGTTGGGGGCCGCCGACCAATCGTGAAATTTGCCGTACAAAATATGGATTTATGTCAGCAACAATAGCTGGGCGGTGGTACAACAACATTGTCATCGCCCAGCCAACATTGCAGCTATTTTTAGCGCCTTTTTTTACACTAAGAGAAATATAATATTTATACAATCAAATGCAATAAGAGAAATAGCCTGTAAATGCGTTTTGTAGCTTTTACCAAGATTATTTGTGGGTTTTTTCTATCTAGTTTCTTATCAAATTTCTTAAGACTATCATATTTTTGCCAAGTGTAGCTCCTCTTCATGGTTGTCAGCTGCTAGCTGTTGGCAATGCATCACTGATTATGAAAAGCTCGCTAAAAGCTGGACCCATGATATATTGCCTTTGTTGTTGCCCCTCGCAGCGTTGCATGTTGCTGGTGTTGCTGGTGTTGCTGCTGTTTTGCGGTATCATTGCCGCTGATGCGACTGCCAGATGTTAACGGCATTCTATTGCCATCATCGCACGTAAGCGACACGACACAATAATGAAGTTTTATGCTTTGCCACCTGCAATACAAACTCATCCCACGATGGGCATGGCCGGCATGGTTGGAAAATGCGGGAAAAGGCAGTGGAAAGCACACACACACACACACACACACACCACTGCACTAGCTGCAATCAAACGGAAAACGCTGGCGATTTCTTTTGACTTTTATGTGCACGATAAGTACGAGTACGAGTGGGGGATATGTGAAGGCGCTGAGCTGTCTGGGAGTTCGTTAAGGGAAACCTCATCAATAATGCCTGCAATGCCGGTCAGTGAGATGATAGTGTATCCGAAGATGGAGAGTAAAGCAGAGCCAGAGACAGGGAGATATATCCCTGGATAATGAGAAATAATAACCTGTGGGTGCAGTCTGGTTCTGTAAAATTCCCCTCGGTTGTATTTATGACAGTTTCAAGAGTCTGTTCGTTTAATTACTAGCAGGGAAGCTGAATGGCACATTGATTGGTGAAATAAACGAGGAATTTGTTTAATGAAATACTTTTTAAATAGAAGTCATTGAACTAACAGCAAGTGGACATAAGTACATTTAATTAAAAACTTGTGAAGATTGTATTTACAAACCATTTAATGATACGATTTTAAACAATCCTTAGATTCATTCAGTAAGAGAGAATCTTAACTCTTATGTCTTTATAAATAGCTTCCCCATTTCCAATCTTTAAAAAAGTATATTTAAATAATTTTCTTTAAATTGCAAACACTTTTTAATAAAGCTAAAGCATTTTTATCAGCTGTCAGTGGAGTGATTATGGAATCCCTGAGGACGGACTCCCCCCAAATAGTACTCCATTAAGGTCGCTTGTGGGCTAACTCTCCCACTGTTATTAATTATTAACCTACATAACCTCCGCGGCCAGGCCGCAGGAGTTCATTCATAAATTAAACAATTGCGGCCGGGCCCAATCCAGCTGCAAAAGGTGTGAGCTGTGACATGACGTCAGGTGGCATTAATGGAAACGGCAAGCCGCGCTAAGCCAGAAACTTCAGGTGACAAGTGACAAGATTAATTAACTGACGCCAGCAGACGAACAAAAAGGAAAAAAAAAAGAAAAAAACGGGAAAAAATAAAGAACATAACGACACGAAACGAGGACAACACTCAGGGACAACAATGGAACATAACTGAACATGGCCATGAAACAGTTGTGAAATCACAAAACTGTCCAAACACACACACAGACGTCACGGAGTTGCCACACGTCACACGACGAGGTCCTCGAGCAGAGCCGAGACCAGGATCCGGACTGGGATCCGGAGTCAGACAATCCCTGCGCCTAAATGACAATGGCAAAAGTTGCCGCCGCTGCCAGGTTTCGCTTTCCTAATTTTAATTAGCCGCAACAGGAGACCACAACAAGTTGAGCTAAAATCGTCTGGGAAGCCAGTGACATTCTAGTGATACTCTTTCCATGGGGGATAAATGTATGGATTTGTAAAACCCAATGGGAAATATTTTAATAAAATTTTGAAAATATTTGCATTTAAGAATTGAGTCTCCAAAAAATGGAATGGAAAATGGAAATGGATTACATGAACTAATGACATGGTCATGTTTGAAATACAATTTCAATTGTATTAAGTATAAAATATAAAATAACAAAAAAAACTGTGCATAAGTACATTAAATAAATTAATAGTATAACAACAAAAAAAGGGAAATAACTAAATATATAACAACATAGATTATTTAGCTCACTTAATTCCTGCAGAAAGAAAACCAAACCCATTTCGTAGGGTATTTTTGGGCGAATTTGTCTCCGCTTTTTGTTGCCACATTGTTGTGGGGGCAGCAGCTGCAGGTGCGTGTAGCATTTATGAACTCGTTACACGTAATTAGGGTCAGTGTGTCTCTCCCGTTACGCGTTACCTCTAACTCCATGTATCCCTCCCTATCGCAGGATCTCGCATTGTGCTTGTGTGTGCGGGTACGTGTGCGGAGTGACAATTAATTACTGAAACTCAACTGCAGTCGCCGGGATGAACGGAGCGAAAGAGCGGGTAGTTGTTGTTGTTGTTCGGGCCTATTGAAATATAAAACCGCGTTTTTTGGGCGCCGCCAAAGTCATAAAGCTTCATTTTTTGGGTTGACTTTAATTAGGTAGATTACACTTGGCGAAATATCATAAATTATAAAGTGTTTTTGGGGAATTCGGTTAAAAAAGGCAATGCTTTGCCAAATCCAATACATTGTTTTGTAAATAAATAAATGTGGAAGGTTTTAAATTAAAGTAAAAATGTTTAAATATCTATCTTAAAATTTTGTTTTATTCCTATTCTTTTGGAGGATATTATTTTCATTTAATTGGACTTAAAACTACGGTTCTTAAATTTTAATAATTTTAGTTAAATTTCACTGAACAAAGAGTAAACAACATTTTGTCTCAGTGTTCTGGAGCACATGTAAATTAGGAGGAGTTCAGGTGCCACGCCCCAACGCCGCCAACGAGTGAACTATTTATGATGAGAAATTCATGCATGTTGAGTGTGGGTGTGTCCTCTTGGACCTCTTGGCCACCTTAATTGGCAGTGGCCGGTCGGTTTTAATTAGTTTTCGCAACGCTTGAAGCCTGCTCCTGTTCGGTGTTCACTGTTCCTGTTCCCGTTCCCCGGTACCTGCGCTCCCTGTTTCCATGCGTGAATTATTATGCCCAGCGTAATATACCATATATAAAAAAAAGTAGAGCCAAGTCCCGGGCTCGGGGAAAATTATGCAACAGCGGGTATTTAAGCCACACTGTAGCCGTCGATGCCACCGAACTTAATTGAGTTGCATGTGGCACCGCCACCAGCTCGCAACAACTCCCTATTTTTCCCTACGGCCCTTTGGGCCATGGATTTTGGCCCCGTTTTATTCAGTTTGGCCCGAACAGCAGCGCTGTTGAGCTGTTAATAAAGCGAGCCGCCGCACCAAAGTCCTCGTATCGGGCTCATTTGTCACTTGTGCCCTTCTGTTTATTCCCTCTAATTACATGGCCACCAATGGTTTATTGTTTGGGCCAACAAATTTGCATTGCATTTTGGGAACAACAACGGAAAAAGGGAAAGGGAATGGGAAAATGTGGGTAAACATGCTTTTTAAATGCAAATGAAAGGAAAATGTCTCGAATTCAATTTATAATATCAGGGAAAAACTGTGTTTTAAGGGCTTTAGAAAATACGTATTTAAAATTACATAAATATATTTAATTAATAACAAAACCATTAAGAGTCTAAGGTTATTGTTATGTGGTATTATACAAATCCGTTAATTCCCATAAATGAAAACCAACTGTACATTTTTCATATAAATTATTCATTAATACCTAAAATTTTTATTCCTCTTTAAATACATTACCAGAACTGTGTGTCAATTAGAGGCTGGAATATTTGCCAGTTTTTCCTTGTCAAGGGTGTGACTTAATCAGAAGTCGAGCCAGCTTGCCATGTCAAAGGTGAGAAAAAGAGTTGACTTCAGAAGTCCCTCTGTCTGAACTGAAAATACAACCAATTATTGGAAAACCAAATTACCAGGCAAACTCCAAACAGAAGTGTTATTCCCAGAAAGAGTTCCCAAACAAACTCACCTGGACAATAAACAAAAATGTTTCAAGAAAAAGTAAAATAACCAACTCATGAAATTTAATGAAATTATTTCAGACTGCAGCCTCGGCAGGCGGAAGCTAGAATTAGAAACAACTTTCTATGGAAGATGCTGTGCATTCAATTAGAAATATCTCAGAGACCAGAGTGCAGAGTCCAGGGGTCCAGGGGTCCAGGGTCCGGGGTTTGGGGTCCGCAGGCAATGTCAAAATGATGTGGGAAAATAAATAAATATATTTTACAAGCAAATCAAAGGCGAGAGCGTTCTTGGACCATTTTTAATATGGAAATTGATATGAGGTGAACACTTTGCGTTCTGCCTTGCCCTGCTTTTCCCTCGCTTTTGCTTTGCTGCCGAGCTTATTTATGCATGAAGATGACTTTACATTCCCTGGCAACGGCTACGGCCCCAGCAACACTTTTACGGTTGTCCGTTTGCTCATCTGTTTGGTTACGGACTGTTGGACACTGAAATTCCGAGAGATATATATTCAGGGGATGAGAACTGTTGGCGGGCGAGTGGGGAGCGGGGGGAGGGTCTGATCTGAACGAGTTGTGTCTGTGAAAAAAAATATTTATTTGACTACCTTGAAAGAAGACAGCCCTGAAATCCCTACTGCAACTTATTATGCTGCAGTTGCACTTGGAAAAAATATTAAGCATTAAATCAAGTGTTTTGATGTAAAATAACAAATAAAAAAAATAAAATTGTAGATTTAGATAAATCAAATTCTCTGATTAACTCTCATTATAAGAGGACTGATAGTGTTCATATACTTTGAAAATATTCCGATTTTTCTTATTTCCCTAATAAGAACACACATTATTTTTCCCTGTGCTCTCGAGTATCTGTATCTTTGGAAGCGTCGTCGTCTTGACCTTTTTGTGGTCAAAGTGCACACAAGCATGAATCGAGAGAGGTCTTACCTGGAAATGTTTTCCCCTCGGCTCGACCCTCAGCGCTGTCTCGGTGTCTGTTTGCTCTCGCATAACAGGTTTCCCTGTTTCCCGCTTTCCTTTTGGGTTTTCTTCTAGGCTTTTCATTTCTTTGTTCGCCCCTTTTTTCGGCTGCTCACTTGATAGATGGTCGGTCTTCTGGCTGGCTGCCATAAATATTGATTAATAATATAATTTTACATTCGGCGGAATGCACTTTACGGGCAGCTGTCTGTCCCTGTGTCCGGGGGTGAGATCATCATCAAAACAACTTCATTGTGCAATTGACTTGGGCGTTGAACAATGGAATAATATCCTGGCCTAAGTAGCTCTTAGATATGAGACCCTCTCTCGGGGGTTGCTCTGCTGCTCTTCTTTTCATTCACCTGCAGGTGTCGTTTCCTTCACACGGTCTTCTCTTGAGGGTTTTCCCTCTGGCTTCTGGCCTACATCTTAATCCGGGGCTGATGTGTATTTATTACTCGATTCGGTTGCTAGCCAAATAATTGGTCCTGTCTTGTGGCCTGGCTTCTTGGGGAGTTTTCCGGCTTCGCTTCTAATGCATTTTGGAAATGGATCTGGGATCTGCGTTACATCGGTTTGTGTAAGTGACCTTTTTTTTTGTGGGGTTTTCTATTAAGGAGGTGGTGGAATTTCAAGGAAAAACTAATATTTTTTAGGATTTAATAAACACAACTAGAATTCTATTTACTTTAAATCTTTCTTATTATTCCCATATTTTTTGTTGCTCTCTTTTAAATTGAAAATCGCTTAGAAGCTAAACTTTTGCAAAGTAATAAAGCCAGGACTTAGTTTTATTTAATTCCCAGCTAAAAACTAACTGGCGCAATAAACAAACTTTGATTGCTATTCAAATCCGTTAAATGCCAAGATCACTTGGAAATTCATGCGTCCTTAGGAGGTATAAAATACAATAAAACGGGAGTGGAGAGCACTGGTAAGGAGCGGAAAGGAGCAGAAATCCTGGCCAGCACGCAACAATTTATGTGCATTTATAATTCAAAGGGACAGAACGAACAAACGGACAAAAAAAAAAAAAACAGCAAAAAGGAAAAATAGACAAAAACCAAGGCGGGAAGGCCACGAGACAGACAGACAGACAGACAGACAGACGACAGGCGACAACACAACACAAATTGAATTGGCTAAAAAGTTTTAATTAATTTATTGTTACTCCAGGCAGTCGCAGTCGTCGCAGCAGCTTGTGATTTCCCCCTCCTCCCTTCCCCGAAAAGTCAACTCATTTAAATTGTTGTCCTTGCGTTAATGCATGGCTGCGAAAGTTCTCTAATTGTTTAGAGCGTCCCATTCCGAAGAGACCAAGGGCCAGCTCGCTTGGGGTGTTCAGTCCAGGGGTTCTTTCTTCCGACTCTAAGCAGAGGGGTTAAGGTCCAGCAACTTGGGGCTGGGTAATGGCCAGCTATGAGTCAGCCTTTTAAACGGCCAATCTCGGTGAAGTGTGACAACAAGTTTAAGGTTAATAGCTTAATAGTTTACTGAGTTGGTAAAATTTTAATTGAATTGATATAAGAAGTTTAGTAAAATCTAAGGTTTTCAGAGTAGCAATATTTAAACTTTAGTTTAAACTAAAAGGCTAAGTTTAATTCTTAACAAAACAGGAGTTTGCATCCCTTCTAAATTTAAAAAAATTTTTGTAAATAATTTTTTATATTAAAGTTTTTTTTAAATGGTTGCAAGGTCGCAAGGTCTTTGATAAACCAATCAAAGCTGAGTTCTAATTATCTTAACTTATTTAAAATAATATGAATTCGCTTTCCTCTTTTCCTCAATGCTTTAAATGCTCGTCTATTTAAAATCTTTTAGAAAATTCAACTCGCTTCACTTTGCATTTTTACATTTTAAAATCCTCCATTGTTTACTCCTTTTTCGAGTAGTTTCGTTTTGCCACCTGAGAAAGCCTCAAATCAAAATGCAATTGTGTCTCGTCTCCACAAAAAAGGCAGCCCGAAAACCCTCGAAAAAAAGGTCGGCTGCAGTGTTTGTGTGTGTTGCTGTGACATTTTTATTGAATTTTAATTTATGCTCCGCTCTCAAGTGTCCGCCGCCCGACAAAAACATACAAGGCAGGCACATCAAGTATTTATTGTCTCAGAGACCCGAAAAAGTCAATAACCTGAGCTAGATTTTTCCTCGGATGCTGCGGCGAGAGGAAAACCAATTCCAGCTCTTGAAGCGTGACATCAAATGACAACGAAAAAGAATTTCCATTGGACACACACTGCTGCCACACTATAGAAAAAATCTCCTCTACCTGGACCCGGTCCCGGTCCCGAAGTGAATCTGGATAGATTATTGACATTCTGTCTCCCATGGTGCTGCAATAGTTACCTCAGAGTTCAATTCCCCCGGCAGTCTCAGATCGGAGTAGATAGGGAGATTTATAGATACTTGGTGTCCGTCCAGACTGGCTGAGAAATTAAATATCTATTCATTTCTTCGGGTAATTATGTAAATTTAACAAATCCGTCCACTGGGCGCTGGAATGCCGGGAGGAGCAGGGAAAATTTAATTCAATTTTCACACTCTGCCGCTCTGCCTCTCTGCCGGACGGCTGAGCAAACATGTGGCATTGGCTAATAACCTAAGCAGCAAGTAAACAAGTGGCAAAAGTCGTTTGTCCCGCCCTCGCCTTCCCTTATTGCTAAATCTGCTCATAGCTGAATCCTCAGCCCTCTGAGCGAAACCCCAAAGTATGTCCAATGCACTTTATCCTGATCCTGTTGCTGACACGAGAAGAGATGACGTGCACTGGGGGAAAAACATTTACAATTATACAGAAAATTAATACAAATACTATTTATAATGCAATAGTAAATTCGTGTGTATTATTTTATAATTTTCTAATTCAATGTAAATTTTTTTAATTCAAAAAAGTATAATAGCTCACAGATACAGTAAATGTTCGAGCAGTGCACGGGGAGGCAGGAGCAAAACTCGTCCGAAAAACTAATAAAGACAAGTGGCAAGTCAGCACCAGCAACAGGACACATAGTCCTCACTGCGCCCTCTGATTTTCCCGCCTTATTTCCCTTCTTTTCCCGCCGGATAACACCCGTCCCTGTTTTGTGGCCAGATCCTTTGCGCAAACACATGACTCTCGCCCATGTTTCTGGGTTTCCCCATTAGTGCCAAGCGCTAATCGCCATTGTCCACCCTTGTCAAAAAGAAGCAGCAGGACTTCCAACTTTTTGCCCCTCCCCTGCGTCTTGTTTTTTTTTTGCACCCCTCGGTGGCTGTCACAAAAATCGCAGCTAGCAAGCAGAAGCTTCTCCTCAAAAAAAAAAAAAAAGAGGAAAAAGAGGAGCGTGTGTGGAAAATTTATCTCAGTGTGTGGCGAGCTAAAAGCGCAAATAAATAATCAGCAACAGTTGCCAAATAGATCGGAACTTTTTCCCCATCAGTTCTCGGGTTTTTGTGCAGGGTATTTGTGGGGTATATTTGTTTTGAGCTTTCAGATCTCTGGACCTATAATAAACGTAATTTTAAGACATATATTTATCCTGGAGAGGGAATTTCTACCATCAAAAACTTACCATAAAAAAAACCTTTGAAATTTGAGGACCAGGTATTCTGTAGTCACAACCTTATAAGAATTTTGTGCTCTTTCTCTTTGGGGGGCGTGTCTAAGGGGAGCCACTTACTTACTTACGCGACTTGTCCGGGCGGTTTGTCACCATCTAATCCGTGTTGCCCCAAGACATTAGCCATCCCGACAGAAGCCCGGGCGCACACAATAAATTGCCAAAGATTATTGTCAGCAAGATTGCAGAAGCAACCCTCGCATTTGTCACACTTCCTCCTCCTCGCATGTGGGTGTAATCTCTGCATTGCATGCACAACACACTCTGCGGAATACCGAAAACTATAAACCAAATATATGGTGAGCATCATACACATTTATTGAAACAGATGTAAATCGGCGATAGGCGGCGCAACGAAGCCACTTAAGAGAAGCCAATGGTCCATAAGAGTGGCTATCGGGCTTGTATGGCTTTGCTAATTGTTTCCATTGCGGTGGAAACCCCACAATTGAATGAAATGAAATGCCAAACGCAAAACAAACAAATTTCTATTGATTTTTCGTGAGAAATCACAGCGAGAAGGCATTTCGATTTGAAGTATGTTCGGTGGTTGAATGATTTTGGAGGGAAATTCTCAAGGGATTATACTTTTTGATAAGCATATAAACTTATGATTTATGTTAAATACGATACATACTTTTATCATACAGATTTTGAGGGGAATTCAATTTTTATCAATAAATAATATTTACCATTCATTTGGAAATTCAATAATTTTAATTATTAAGCTTATCAATTCCCAAAACATAGGTTTACCATGTGAGGAATATATGAAACTTATGATTTATAGCAAGAAATCTTTGAAAATGTGATTTATTATTTTGGGAAAAGAATTAATTGATAGACAGAAAAGTATTTGTCAAGGGAATATAAAATCCATTATTATTCAGTAAATCAGTAATTCTCTCTTATCATTCCCAAAACACCATCTGTTTGCTGTAAAAATCTGAAATATAAATACCAGGCAATCCACAAACCCCTTAAAATAAATTATTAAAACTTAAAAAGCAATCAAAGTAGTGCACATGACAAACAAAATTCCGGGCTCTACTTGCCTGCCTACTTGCAATCTCTTCAAATATTCCAACTGGAAAAATAATGCAGGCAAAACTTTCAGCCTTAATACATATATTGTCCAGGAACAAACTTTTTGCAGCTCCTTTTGCCGGCGAAAAACTTCAGCTACTTTAGCCACTACTACTACTCGGGCAGCAGCAGCAACTTTTTTGTTTTACATAAAATTGAAAGCCAAAAAGCAAACACAGTTGGCTAATGTATCGCCCCCGGATCAAAAGGCGCTCCTCCCCTGGAGCTGACCAGTTGATATTGGCCAGGCCAGGGCAGGGAGTTGCTGCCACTCCACCCAGCCCTAACTATGTGCAACTTTTAATTGCCATCACGGATTTTCTGCCGGAATTCTGGACAAGACAATGGGCTAGGGCAACGCTTCTCCCGCAACGAAAGTTGCCACGGAGGCCCTCGGCTCAACTTGAGCTCCTGCTAACTTCGACTGTGCGCGTAGACAAAACTACTAAATGTCAAAAGTGTCAAAATTTCTTAGAATTATGTCTAGCGAACATCAAAAGTTGCCCGGGAAAAGCTGCGCCATGTTGCTAGCCTGCACAAGTTGTGGTTGCTGAATGCACTGCAAACAATTAGGCTTTGAGGGGGTCATCAGTTTTTCTGTAAAAATGTCCGATAATTTATTAATTGATTAATAAGAATATTAACCTTTTATTAATTTTCTTTTAAGAAAATTAAAAATGGTGTTAAGAGAAAAATGTTCAGATCCCGTTTTACTCTCGTGAATGGGAGTGCTCCTTTTTTTTAGCATTATACAATTAGTGTTAAAAATAATATACAAACGATTCGCTTCAATTCAAATTCCCCACAATTTTCCGCAGTGTGTTTTTTGGTATTTTGGTGTTGCCGCTGTTGAGTTTGTTGGAGCTTACAAGCCACATGTTTCTGTTCGTAACATTTTCGACACATTAACGGAGTCTGGCAGGAGCAGGAGTAGTTTTGGGGAATGGGAACGGAACCCAGAACTGTGACTGGCAATAGGGTCGCGAAGTAAAGCCAACCGAAGGGCAGCACCATGGGATATAGTAGTAGTATCGCATGTTGCAGGCAGCAAATGCTTGGTCTTGTATTTTTAAGCCGCCCTGAAAAAATAACAACAAGGAAGCCTGGTTTCTGTGGATTTTTCTTGTTTTATTTTTATTTTTTTTTTTGTTGCTTGTGCCATGTGATATGTGAAATTGAGAACAGTAATGACGTTGTCAACGAGGCGGCGGTGGAGGAGGCACGACAGGCATATCAGAGCCAAGCAGCAACACATCACATCTCATCACGTTCGGAGGCCAAAACCAGAAACAAGAGTCGGCCCAGAGCCCGAACGATTCGAGAATCGAGAATGGCGAATGGTAAGTGGCATTGGCAACATGACAACTTGTTTGCTTTTGACCGGGCTTAAAGGTAGATCTGTCACGAATATTGAATGTTGCCGCAACAGGCACGACACAGAAATGATTTTAAATATTTATAAATAAAGCTATAAAGTATATTGCCTAAAGTACTAAAAGGGTTCTACTATTACTTATTGTGGATAAGGGCACAAAACTTTAATATATAGGTATATTCTCTTGAATTTTTTATAAGAAGTCTGGTCTTCTTATTGACCTTTTTCGTATTTATAAAATTTTAAATTAATTAATTTGTTTATTACAAAAACTATCATTATAATATTTTCTAATTTTGTAATGTTTTCTACAAATAGGAGAAGAATGGCAATGGGTTTCTTTAATAAAATAATTTAAACAGAAAATTAGTTTTTATTTTGTGAGCCTAAATAACCTATCCTGGGACCTTCCTGAACCCTTAAGCCAAGTATCTGGCAGAATTTGTTTAGCCTCATTTATGTCAGCAACACGCACAGCCAGCAGCAAGCTCTGGCCACTAGCGTGCCTGCAGCATGTGCCTAGTGCCCGTCAGCAACACAGCCAGAGGCAGAGGGAAGGCGAGTGGGTGGCGAGTCGTTGGCCGCTTCGATAATTTCTGTAACATTTTGTAAATGCGGCAATAAACGCCGCGGGCAGCACCGAAAATGAGACACCTACGGTGCGGGGCGAAGCAATTACCAAAAAGGGGAGCCCAGAACTCAGAAACCAGACCCAGGTCCAGGTCCAGGTCTGTGTTTTAGGGCAACAACCACAGTCCAGAGAAAAACGCATTGAAAGCGAAGCTTTAAGAAAGCAGCGGGAGACTCAGGGAGACTCAGAGCCTCAGAGGGGCAAGATGACTCTAAGATGGAGTTCCAAGTGAAGAGAGTCGGCTTGCAACAGTAGACGCCTGTGTAGGGGGCCGGGGTAAACCTGTTCCACAAGGGTCCCGCGGGGAGCAGACTGGAGACTTTTAGTGACGACACAAACGGGTTTTTTCAGGGGGTTTTAGGGGGATGGGGGATAAAAAGTAAACTTCACACTGCCTTTGCCTTCTTATTGTTATGTTTTATAATATTTTTAGAGAGACAAAAGACCGAATCGCAGACTTTGGGAGTTTTTGAGTAAGGGAGCTGTTGCACTGCAGGAAACTTACTTTAATTTATAATTTTTTTTTATGTTTTTTAACTATAAATATTTATTTAGTTTCCAAAAGATTAATATAACTACTCTCGCTGAGAACATAGCGAGAGAGTTTGTGACTCCAAGAAGGTATATTCAAGGAAGATCTACTCATTTTTTAGATTTTTTGAAATTGCCGTCACTCTCTGGCCCTTGAAATACTCCAAATATTTGTGGAATTCCCAAAACTCTCCCTGATTTAATAGCGATTTTATCGCAGTGCAAATGTTTGGTCGTTGAAGGTCCGAATCTCTGAGGCGACACTTTAGTTATTTTCCACTTCTTGCTGCACTCCAACTCCAACACACTCCGCAGTCCACTTCACTTTTCAAAGGCCGCATTAAAATGCATGATAAAAACGAGCCCATGAGCCACATGAGTTGGATGAATAAAATGATGACGGCCCCGAGCATGATGATGATGAAGGTGATGATGATGACGGAGGTGGCATAAGATGGAGGAGTGCTCCGATGATAATTCTCGTACTGATGAGGCTGAAGCCTGCCTCGAGGCAGCAACTGCTGCAACTGGTTGGACCTCGCTGGTTGCATCCAGACGTCATCCTGGATTGTTGTGGGTGCAGCCGCCGCATATATATTTTATACATTTTACATGTGATACCCGCTCCTCTTCCTCCTGCTCCTCCTGCTTTTCTGATTTTTCCCTCACTTTTCCCCTTATCTTGTGCTCATTTTCCTTTGGTCTCGCGTAGGCGTGTTCCCTGGGCAATTGTTGAGCTTGAGCCTGAATCTGACTATGACTCTGACTCCGACTCTGGATCCTAGGCTGAGTCTGGGTCTGGCGTTGGCGGGTTAATGTCAGTGTCGGGGCTCTTTTGGGTTCAGGTTCCCGGTCTCTGGTCCTATCTGCCAGGCATCATCTCTCGTGAAGTTTGCTGGCTTGCTCGAAAGGTTAAGTAGTTGGGACAGACGACGACGGCAACGTTAACTCGACCCCTTCCCTCCACGTTATAACTCTTGACTTGTAACACTGCACGTAAACAAATTAACAAGTATGGTAAAAACTATTAGGAGCTTAAATCAAGTTAATAAATCTCTTCATAAACTTTTATGTA
>JAEIIL010010936.1:0-11361 GCA_018905715.1 Drosophila lini | reverse complement strand
ATTATTGCAAAATGTGTAAAATTGACTTTAAGATTTAATTGGGAACAATTTCCCATCTTTTTTCAAAAGTAGAGCACATCCTATGTCCAGGTAAGCCGTAACTTTTGGTTACTTTAGGAGACCCCCATTGCCAATGAGTTCAGTTCTGGGCAGCACTCTCTTTTTCTTGCCCCCTCCCACTACAACAACAACAGCAACATCACAGGTCTTGGGGTCCGGATCCTCCATTCCCATACCCATCCGATCCGTTCCGTCTCCAAGACTGCGTCCGCGTCCATGTCGCACGTCCGTCTGTCCGGCGGTGCGGCGGACTCTACGGCGCTGCCGTTTTAGCAACATTGCAATCATCTGAAAATTCCATTCCAATCAAATTAAAAACTGGCGTCTACCTTTTTATCATTTTCTTATCAGATCTCAAGATCTGCCGCAGCGATGCCTTCTGCTGTGCGCCTTTTATGCGAATACCATGTGGATGGGGATGGAGCATGGGGTCTGGGATGTGGGGATGTGTGGATGTGTGGATGGGTCCATGGTCTCGGGCTTCGACTTGGACTTGGACTCTGTTTCTGGCTGATTTGTTGTTGTTTTTCGTTCAAGTTTTTTCTCGCTCTTTTTTTATATAATAAGCAGATCTTTGTCCCAAAGAAACCGTGGCCATAATATATCAATATAAACGCGCGCACTCGCGGATGGAGGAGCCGCTGCCGCTGGCTGGAGGGGAGCCCCCAAAAAGGCGTCCATGAGCGCCTGGGAAGCAAAGCACATTCATGGCCTGCTGGTCTGGTTTGGTTTTCAGCCAGGACTGGCCGTTGACTTGGCTGCTGATGGCTGGCGAGGAGTGGAGGCAGGCAAATGCGACCGAGCGACGACGACGACGAAATCCATTAGTTTTGCACCTTCGCAACATGTTGCAGCGACGTTGTTGTCGTCGCCAAAGATTCGTCTCTTTTCGGTTTTTATTTTTATTTTTGTTTCCTTTTTACTTTTTATTTTGGTAATTTTTTTCTTTTTTTGGCCATTGCTTGGCACCGCAAATTGGTAAAAATTAACACGCTGCTTTGCTCTTGACCAAAAACAGGCACACGAAACCCATTTTGCTTTTAGGCGTCTGTCGCCAAAATTCCTTTCATGCAGCTTCTCGTCGTCTCCTTCCCCCGCCGCCGGCCTCATACTTCAATTTAATAAATTAATTGGCTTTGTGTCGGCTTCAGCATTCAGCATTTGATCGGTCCCAAGGAGGCGATGGAGAGGAGGAGGAGCTGGAGCTGGAGCTGGAGCAGGGCTTGGGAACTGATCCCCGAGTTGCAGGTCTCTGCAAGTTAATGCCAGCCTCCCATGAAAAGATAGAAATCAACGTTCGGTTTACAGAGATCCTCTTACAGTCGAGCCGAGTCGAGTCTCCTCCTGCTCCTGATCCCGATCCCAAGCCCTGCACCAGCTCCCTCCCCTTCCTGCCGCCGCATTCCTGGCGTTCAGTGGCACTCGAAATGCGTTTATCTGGGCGCTGGGACTGCGTTTTTATTATCTTAGGTGTTAATGATTTCATTTTTGGCCACCCAATTGAGGCTGTCTGGGCCCTGGACCCCGACGAGCCCTTCGCCATTGTGGTTCCTGTTTTTATTCCCCGGTCGCCTGGTCGGTCCTCCGATCTGGCCGGGCATCCTCTGTCTCGGCTTATCGCTTTAATCTCTTCTGACAGTGATTATTGCTGTTTGCGGATTGTGCAATTGATGTGCGAACTTCGACACCATCGCGGCCCTCCGTCTTCTGTTTCTGTTTTCCCTCATTCGCGTTCCCAGAGGAGGAAGTGAGAGCCGGCCATACAGTGAGGGAAAATCCGGACATTGCAGTCTCTATTTAGAAGGGAAGGGCGGCTCTCCTTTTAGCGCCCAAATATGATGTCATGGATTTGGCCTCTGTCGCTCCGCTGGCTGTAAGTCGAGACCCCAAAAAGGGCAATTTTTGAAATCATACGCCAAACATGGCGCGACATAACTGGGAGCCTTGGGAGCTCAGTTCGGGAGCTGCGGTTCTGGAGATGGAGTTGGAAGCTGGGAACTGGGAGCAGGAGAGCTGGGATCTGGAAGCTGAAAGCTGCGAGCAGGAGAGCTGGGAGCCGAAGCATTGTTCTTTGCACTGTCGCTTTCGCACTTCACAAAGGGATAGAGTTCAATTTTTGTGTCTGAATTCGAAACAAAAGACTTAAGCAACGAACTTGGCAATCTTTTGGCCCGTCTTTTTATTCCCCGCCTGTGTTTTTTCTTACTTTTGTTTTTTTTTTTTTTGGCCCGAAAGCAGCGAGTATTTTGGTCCAAAGAGGTGTCGCTGATTGTCTTTTAAGAGAGTTTCTGGTCCGCGGCGCCGCCGTCGCCTGGGCGTTGACAGTTGTTGTGATTGTTGTGTTGCTTGTGCCGCTGCATTGTGGCTGCCACCAGAGGAATGCGCCTCTGCCTCTGCCTCTGGCATTGCCTTTGCCTCTGCCTCTGCCTTTACCTTTGCCGGTGCATTCAATCGAATCCAATTGTTTTTGGCAGTCGCACAGGCAAAAAGCCTGGCCAGAAATTGCAAAGTAGCCGCAGCACAGCCGCATTCCCACAGATCAGCTCCAGATCCTCCTCCTGCCTCACCCTATTCCTCTTTTTTTGGTCAAATCGAATAAAAAGGGGCCGAGGACAGCAGCACAGAAGCTGTGGGCATGATCGGGAGGCTGTGTAAGGTTGCGCCTGCCATAATCTCGTTGAGAATCGCATCCAGCAGCCTCGCCTGCCATCCCCAAAGCTGGCGCTAAGACCTCAAGCGATAATCGCACATCAATTCGTTTTATAATGATGACGAGAGTTCCGAAGGAAGAGGTGCTCGGGGTCAGGGAGGACCACGGGTGTTTGGGGAGAGACCTGGCATCGCCTCAATGCTGGTGGCAAGTTTATCTAACGCCGGCGATCTCCATGCCCAAGAGCCCAGACACCGGTCCTCAGTGGTCCACCAACCACCGTCCGCGTCTTCAAAGCCAAAGTGTGAGCCAATTGGTTGGCCCAGCCTCGATTCACTGTCAGCTCCCCTTAGGAGGCAGACCTTGAACGTCTTAGAATCCCGAGCTCCAGCTCAGGCTTACTCACTACCTCTCTATTTAGCCTTCACATTTCTTTGGCTGGGTTTGTGGAATTTTTAATGAAATTTGTTGACAAAACAAACTAAAAACTCATTTGTAATTACAAGAAAATAATTTATCTTATATTTTGAAGTTCTTTTGAATGATTGAATCTTCTAAAGAATCTTTCAGAGAGCTCTATTATCTAAAAAATAAATTATAGAAAGAGTATTTTTCGTTCGTTGCTAACAAAGCCTTCGTTAGCCTTCATTATAAGTTTACCGGGCGGCAGACAGACCGGCAAATGGGCAATCGAGCACCGAGAATTGTGAATCGGCAACAGGCCAGCAGCATCCCAAAGATACCGAGATGAGATGAGATGGAATGGGATGGGGACCCTGCTCCTACAGTGGCAGCCTCGGAGGCAATAGAAATCATTAGCAGCAAACGGCGGCGCTATCTAATCTGCGGTTTCGGGGCGACTCCTTACCCCCCGGAATGCCTTCGTCACCCGTTCCCCCGTTGATTTAAAGCGCTGATTACTAATTTTATTAATTTTTCAACGATCGCCCAGACAAGAGTGCTGTGCTGTTGGCCAAGAACTTGTGGCCGAGGCCGAGGAGGGCCTTAGGTGCTGTTGTCGCTTTTGATTTAGTTGATGTCTTTATGAAACATTTGAAATACGACACTTTTTTATAGCGCTTTGTGATTTTTTTTCCTTTTTTGGAAATCTGCTCAGAGAAACTGAAGTTAAAAGTGATTTCATTTAACGGTAAGGCAAGGCGAGGCGCCTTTTGAAGTGGCATCGAATTTTTCTCATATAATTTGAGCGGGGACTCCTTTTGGCATTCCAAAGAGCACGCAGAAAAAGAAGACTTTATATTTTAGGGGAGTATTTGGGAATACATTTTAAATATTATAAAATATCTCCTAAATTAAATATAATTTTAATTTGTCGTTTTCAGGCAGCTGTCTTAACCCCTTGAAGGCCGGCCAAGAACGGCGTTAATCAGATCTCTGAGGCGAATGACACGCACACACTCTGGCAGGAGGTCAGAGACAGCAGCTGGTAGAGTCCTGCGAATGTCCTACAAGTGGGAAAGGACCACCACTAATAGAACTAGTCGCCCATCCATTCACATTCACATCTACATCCACACATCCACTAAATATGAATCAATGTCAGTTGGAAGCGTGTGCTGGACAATGAAGCAGCTTGCCGAAGGTCCGGGCACGTCTTGCCCTCGCCCTCTCCCAGGATATCTATCGAAGGCTACCGAAAGACGACGGAAAGACAAATTGAATGCAAACAACAAGTCAACTAATTCCTGGAAGGAAGCCATAGCCAAAGCCGAAGCCGAGACCCGATGAATGAATGAAAAGGAAGCCAACTGAGATGAGATCGTGTACGCAATATCAGCGGATAATTGAGCCTAATAGGATTTTAAGTGCACGCACACACACACACACACACACACACACAGAGCGACCCCGGAGACCCTGCATCTATGGCCATTGTGTGGCTCTGGCTCCCACTGCGCTTCCTCCCGGGAAGCTGGCTCTGCCTCAACGAGAGCGACAGGGACGCCAGAGAGGACCTCCGGCTGCCGGCTGCGGCTGCGCACAGTGAAATCCGTTCCGCTCATTAAACGCACCGCCAACGACTGCCGAGGTTCCGAGGTTCCATATCCAGGCCTCTCGCTCTGCTCCTAGCCAAAGACCAAGACCAGTCCCGGGCCAATCCAATGTCAATTCCTACATGAGTCAGCTGACTTTGTTTTTGTTTGTGTTCGCTGGCCGAGGTAAATTGTGCGTGTTGCGGCATAAAAAATACTCCTATCACAGGCAGAGGAAGCCGGCAAGAGGAAAAGCAAGGTACACAGCGAGAAAAAAGCCTCAAGTGGAGGCTATAAGTATTTAAAGTTTAATTTGTGTAACAAACTAGAGCTAGACTTCTTGCTGCGAGGCTTCATCATCAGTTTCTCTTTTAAGTTTCAATTAGAAACTACCTAGAGTTCAATGATACATATCTCCCCCTCTTTTCTCTCAGTGCTCCTGAGATAAACAGGAAGAATGACCTGCTGCTTAGACAGACAAAAGAAGAAGTTGCAGCCTTATTGCGCCAGCGACGGCGGCTTATGACGCGCACACAGAGAACTCCGGACTCGGAGAAGCACAGAAACAGATATAGAAACAGGGCGAGACAATTAGCGACACAATGAGATTGAGATGCCAGAGGAGACGGAGACGGGGATAGGAACAGAGTCGGAGCCGGTCCCTCGTCCCTGGGCTAGTGTGTGTCCCAATGCGCCTTCCGGCAACGGAAGCAGACACCGGGAACCACACACACAGGCCGCAGTCAGCAGTCCATCAGCTAGATAAAGTTGTCAGCTGATCTGGGATTGCAGCAATAGTCATGGCAGCAGCAGCAGCAGTAGCAGCAGCAACAACAACTTCAATATCCATTGCAAGTGCTACACTACACACACAGAAATATGAAGTATTTAACTTGAACATAAATGAAAACAAAGTATTTGTAGGATAAAATTTGTTAAGTGATAAACAGTTGCTAATTTATAAAGATTTATAGTTGCGGAATTGACTTACAAAATGTCTTTAAGTTATCCCAAAGAAATTACCTTTATAAGATATTAGTTTAAGGAACGTCTTTGTATTTTTATTCCCAATAACTACAAAAATAAGTTTCTAAATATTTTTTTAATCTTGGAATCTTCCCCACTTCAAACCCAGTTTAGAGCTTAGATTCTTTTCCGTGTACCCTGTGATACTGCGGAAAAAAAGGGGGCGTGTTCCGGGTGCTATCTACGCGACTCCCGGATGATGCGGCACTTATGCCACATTCGATATTAATTGAGCCCGGGGTCTAGGTCCGAGCCGCGCGAATGCCTGAGTCAGGGTCGGCAAGGGAGAGACAAAGCCCCCTGAAGTTCCCTGAAGTTTCCAAGTTCCAGGGTCCGAGACAATGGGCACTGGCCCAGAGATTTATAAGTGGATATCGAGAATATATGGCCGGGCGAGCGAATGCAGAAATTTCAAAAATTCCAGCCCCGAAAGAACCGAAAGACATTCAATCAACGCTGACTGCGACATGATGAACTGCCGCCAGGGAAACAAAAACACATTTTTGTGACGACGCAAGACAAAGGAAATTCCATGCGAATTTATGCAGATGATTTATGCATTAGCCCGAATTAGAAACAAAAGGATTATATTGATTGGAGCAAAGCCTGGGCCGCTATACTTAGATAATATACATGAGATTGCTTGATCTGCCATCAAATTGGCCGCAAATAATCGTTAAAATAGAAGTGAATTAGCCGCAGCTGCTGATGCAGGGGAGCAGAGGGGCTGCTTAGTTCCAGCAACAACTCAATTAGGTGTTGCATCGCAGGATTCAACGCCGTGGCAGGACCATAAAATTTAATGACAACGCTTAATTATAAAATCAATAAGAGAATGCCGCACACGCTCGGTTTCCGAAGGCGGCAAAGAAGTGCCATAAGTTTGTCAATTTATACGTCGATGCGAAAAGGCCAACACACACACACACACAAGGCACTGCTCACAAAACACAGGAACAGCCGGCAGAAATCACGTTAAGCGCAATAAAAAGCGCGAAACATTTTAACGCATCCCGGCGATAAAGTATCTGAAAACATTGCCCCAGACAATGTCCCGACCATTCCCAGGCGCTAAGCCTCAACGCGAATTATCTTATGCTCCTACACGTATATCCCCTTTCGATTCTGTGGCTACACGGAGCCAAAATATGGGAGTTCTTGGTCTTGTATTTTAATTTAAAATGGTTTTATAGGGACTTTGTATTAGTAAATAGTTTTGATTGGCTATGAAAGGCCAGCAAAAATAATAAAAAATATTTTTAAAATGGGAAAAATATTTTAAGAGACCAAATTCAAAGGCAAATTGAAATCATTGATTAAATATAATTACCTAATATTATTTAATGGCTATAAAAACTCATCTAAAAATGAAAAATATATATCAAAGTAGAAAGAGATAATCTAAGAGATGATTACTTTCATTGAAGAAAATAAAACTCAAGTTGAAGCCTTTAAATAAATATGAACAAGTAGTGAAAAAAATATATATTTAATTATAATATAGTAACATTTATTGGATGTTTTTATAGAGAAGTTTCCTTTTGATGTATTATTTTTATGAAGTAGTTATTATGTGTATTATTTTCTTTAAATGCATTTTTGAATATCAGTTCACGTATATATTAATAAGTTCACTAAAAAAGCCTGTATTTCAAATACACTAATTATAGATAATCGTTTAAGATTCCTTTTATCCCTGTTTGTTCTCAGTGTGACTGTGAGGGGCCACCCCGGAGCCGTAGCCTCAGCCTCGTCCTCATCCTCGTCCTCATCTTTCTCCTCATCCTCTTCCCTAACCAAACCGAATCCGATAAGTGAAAAGCGGGGAGATGATTTGATGAAATGTCTCAATTAGCCGATCATCAGCCTAATATTGCTGGCTGTTTGAAATTGCGTGTGAAAGAAGTGGAGTGCCTTGGGTTCGGTTTCCTATTTTCCCTGAACCAAACAACCCCTCCATAAACGATTGGGAAAATATTTTGCCAATTCATTATAAGCGCTGTCCAAACATTATTATTGAGAATCGAATCGAAGGAAAGCGAATATCAACCCCTCGGGGCAATTTCGGAAATTTCCATAAATAAATCGTAATTAAATTAAAACGCACAAAGCGCTAAGGAGAGCGAGAGCCAAGGAGCCGGGGATCCAGGACAAAGGATCAAACAATAATAAATAATGACAACTCTCGCCAGGCGAAACGAAATCAGAAACACGAAAAAGGAAAACAGAGAACCGAAACAGAAGTGGAAGTAGTAGAAGGAGCACACACAAAAAGCCAGGCAGCGGCAGGAACAGGAATATATATACCTATATATATATATATATATTTGTATGAGGAACCAGAAGCAGCTGCCACAAGGATTCAATAGCCGGGACACACTTCCCGAGTGACCTTTTTTCTTTTTTTTTTCTTTTTCGTTTCTTCATTTTCAGTTTAGTTTACCATAGTTTGATTCTTGGTTTTTGGCAGGAGCCACAGTGACGCTCGCTTCCCTTTGGGGATGCGCCACGTGCTAAGTCGTTGATCCTGCCCAGAAACAGCTGCCGTCCGCACACAAAGGAGGAGAGGAGACCGTCTGGACCGGCTCCGCTCTTTTCGCCAGGACCTGCCGAAGGTTTCGGTTCTTTTTTTTTCGGCCTCTCCTTCCGATCGTAGCACCTGCTCCTTCCCATTCCGTGCTCCTTTATGCGCCTGTGTTTATTTTTCTTCCTCTCGTCTTACTTTATTTTATTTTGGGGCGTGCTAAGTGAGGTGCTGGAATTGTAGTCGCTTAAGCGGAGCTGCTCAATCAGAATGTCACCGCAGTTGGCCACAAATGAGCAACAGGCCAGGCCCAGAGTTGCCTAATTAATGAAGGTAACATCGGACCACACACATACACACACCACGCAGGCTTACAGACAGGTTGGCTTGGGTTTCCATCGAAAAAGAAATGAATTATTCGGGCCATGAGTCATGTGGTTAACCCCCCGGTTAAATGCTTTGACCACGTGGTAAGCTCTGGCAGCTGCTCCTGCACCTGCACCTGCCCATTAGTCCTTTCGAAAAGCCGCTTTGTAATTTGAAGGAGCTTCTCCTGCTGCCCCTCGGCTCTAACTGCACTTAACAGTTGCCCAGCTGGCAGGTATCAGTTGGAGTTTAAGTTAAGTTAAGTCCAAAGGAGTGACATGGCAAGACTAATTGGAGGCAGAGTTCAGTTTGGCTTTTAAGGGTGCTTTACCCTAAATTTAATTTATTTATTTTTTGAGAAGACAAATGACAATCTTCAGTTATTTGCTAGCTTACTAATACTTTTAATTAATCCTAAAATGAATTTAATACCAATACTAACTTCTATGTTACTACAAAAATCCAGAAAACCCAGCCCGACATTCCTTCGTTTGCCAGCATCTTTCCCCCTTTTTTCTTTTTCCTTTTCTAACTTTCCCACCTCGAATTCCTTGGCAGAGATGCTGACAAATTGTCTAATAGAAATGTCAGAACGAAATCTGTCCCAGAAACGTCGTCGTCGCCCAGTCATCTTTCTATTTGCCTAGCCCAGGTAACACAGGCCAAGCAAGTGGGGTTAAGACGACGTCTGCGACTGTGGGGAGCCGTGGCCAATGCCAATAAACAATAATTCCCATGACTGCCACTAAGGCGAGACGAACACGGCGACTTCCCAGACACCGCGTCGACTTCAGCAGCAGCAGCAGAGACTAAGGTGGTCTACTAGACCCAACCAGCAACATCACAAGAAGCAGAAGCAGCAGCAGCAGCAGCAGCACTAGCAGCAACATTGCCACCACCAACAACAACAAGTCAGGCAACAACAGGTGAGAGATCTGGCTGAAGCTGGTTTTATTTTTACTTTACTTTACTTTACTTCATCATCGGCAGGAACACGGAAAGAAATGTACTTGAAAGTGCAAGAACATTCATTGATATATATATATAATATGGGTGAGTTTAAATCTTAACCGAAGAAATTGTATAGTTCTTTTTATTTTAAAAATGACAAAATATTCCAGAGATTCGAGCCAGTAAGAAGACATGATATTTCTTAACTAAATACAAATTATTATAAGTATTTAAATATTTACAAAAATTTTTAGGAATTAACACTAGAAAGTTCAAGTTGTTTAATTAAGAAAGTATTACCATTCTGAAAAAATTAAAGATAGAAGTAGCTATTCATTTTTTAGTTGTTAATTGATTGACCAATTTTTCTAGACTGTTTAAAGCTTGAAATTTATTAAGTAACATATATAATTTACTAAGATTTAATCTAATCTAAAAAATAAATAATTTAGTCTTCTTTCTAGACCTGAAATGGCTATCTCCTAATCTTAGTATTTCTTAAAGTGTACCTGCAAGAGCTGCATTTGCTGCGCATTTTCGCGACTTTGAATCCTACTCTCTAGCCCGGGGCATGAGGAAGTGAAGTGGGGCGGACTGCAGTAGAGTGAAGTGAAGTAAAGTGAAGTGAAGTGAACTGAGCTTGATCTTGTCATTAAACGTGGCTGTGCAATGATGTTGCCGCTGGCTGATTGGTGGATTGGTGGAGTCTCCGGGCCACAAGTTGCATGACCGATTGCCACCTGTTGCAGAAGCAGAAGCAGCAGCAGCAACAGCAACAGCAACAGTGGCAGTTGCACTTGCTTTATTGAAATTGCAGCTGTCGGCTACTGGTTTTTGCCCCGCATTTCCTAAATCAAATAGTTCACAATTTGCAACTACTTTTCCCCGTCCTTGAGGTCCAATTCGATCCAATCAAAGCTTGTCATAGTAAATAACTTGTTGTGGCGGGGCTGGAGCCGGAGCACGAGTTCGAGTATCTGTCGGTGCTCAGTCAGGTTGACAGCAGCCTGCGAGCAGTAGAACTCGCTAAATATCAGTCTGCGGTATTTGTTGATAAGCTGCTGGCCTGGGGATGTCTGGTGTAGGGAGTAGGGAGCATGGATCATGGAGGCTGGAGCCCAGAGACTGAGACAGCCACCGAACCGGAGCTGAAGCTGAGGCTGAGGCTGAAAGGCTAGACTGAAAGGCCGCCAGCGCAATATGGAACTGGTATGAGTACTGCAGATCGTGATTCAGTTCGTCGCCTGGTCTTGTTTGTTTGTTATTATGCTCTAGACTGCACGGCGTCCCACACACAGAAGAAAAACTTACGATTAACAAAATCTTGGAATTCCAAGGATCCATTTTCTAACTCTTTAAACCTTTAAATTGGCGCCAACAAATGTGCAGCTAGCAATAAATCTTTGTTTTGTTTTTACAATTCTATAAGAATTTGATTTGTTTTTATATTTAAATGTACATTATAATTTCTTTCTGTGTACCATCAGTCTACTCTCTTTGGCATCTAGATTCTGGGCTACTTCAGTTGAGCTCAAAAATGTCGCTAACTCAGTTATAGACTTCTAGTTTGTACGGGTTATAAACTGACTCGTGAAGCTCGCCTTGAAAATTATTTGAATTTGTCGAATGCCTCTGAAATTATCCAACAATTCGGTGGCTTTGGATGACAGAAGAAGCAGAATTGGTTGAGCACAGAATGCTTTGAAAGATTCTACAGATCATAGATTTTTCAAGTAACATTTTAAACCACAAATATGTTTAATATTACAGTTGCATTTCAATGCTTAATT
>JAEIIL010010928.1:0-11541 GCA_018905715.1 Drosophila lini | reverse complement strand
CGTTCTCTTGTGATGTAATCGCTAACATATTTTGTCTCCATTTTTATATATATAGATTAAAAAAAATTAATTCAATTGGTTAAATTTGGCTTACTCTCTTGGTTATGTAGAAAAAATCAATATGCAGTGCTCTGTATAAATAGGTGTTTTTATACCCTCGCAGGGTATTATAATTTTAGACTTAAGCTTAAAAAGCAGTAAAGGAGTCATTTCCGACCCCATAAATCATATATATTCTTGATCAGCATCAACAGGGGAATCTTTCTGGCCTGGTTTGAAAGAAAAAAAAAATTTACAATTTTTCGAAAAAAATGTAAGGGGTTACATCATTAAAATATTGAAAAATGGCCAAAAATTTTGATATCTTAAAATTTAAAATTCAGTTTGCAGATTTGTTACCCTAGAAAAAACTAGCAGAGAAAATCTTTCCGAATTGAATTAAGTGCATTTTTGGCTTAGTTATGATCGATTTTTGATTCGATGCCATGATCCTATGGCTTTCTATACTTTACGAATTCAGTTTCCTTTCTTGTTTTTATTTGAATTTATTTGTTTGTTAAATATTACACTTTTTTGGATATCATGGCTTGAGAGAAAACGTTGCAAATTCCATTATCAACATCGTTAGATGCGTTATGCTAGGCATACCGTCACTTCCAGCTATCTGTTCCAAGCTCGGTTCACGAGTTCCCTATTTCACACGGTGACCAATTAATTAAGCTGACAGCTTGGGTTATCAGCAGGTTGATCCTTTATTTAATGCCCGTTGTTTACAATAAATTGCACGAGCTCGTTAGATTGACTTTGTGCCACTTGCTTGTTGTGAAAAAAACACTCTTATCGCCAGGCCAAGCTGTGAAAATAAACTCTTATCTCGCCTGTGGGGATTCTCCATGAGCTGCAGTCGAGCTCCTATCACTTTTCATCTTTATAACTTCGCCTGAAGCCATACTTGGCCCGACAGTCCTCAGTCAATCCGCGACTTCTTCACCATGAGAGTCCTTATCCGTATCCTGAAGCTCCTTGCCACCATCTGCCTTCTGCTCACCGGGAATGTGGGTGCCTATTGCTGCTGGGAAGAGACTGCAATGTTCTACTGCCCTTCAGAACATGTTTGCGATCCCGAAAATTGTTATAAATTGCCAGTTTCGAAAATAGATCTTATGCTAAAAATCTGCAGCTGGCAAGGAAGTCCATGAAGAGGTTGCAGGATTAGCACTGAATACTACATACATATCTCAAAATATCTATAAATTTAATAGCTTTTCTCTGTTCTTTGAACTGCAAAAAAATGAATATTCGATGGGCTTATAACAGCGATTATCGGCTGCCACAAATCAATAATAAAACCATATCAAAGTCAAATCAATCTCCAACAAACCAATTTCAAAAACCAATTTATTTTTATGAATTTCTATCTGCGGCACGTAATCTTTATGATGAAATCGAGCCTGCAATGCTCGGCAATTAATTTCTGCACTGGTTGTTGAGGGGGAGAATCTCGTGACCCGGGGGCATTCCGCGATTTGATCGGATAAAGTCCGGACTTAATTGCACGGAACTTGCCGAAAATAGCGGGTAATGAGGGGGAGATATATACAGCAACCCTCGGGGACAACCCCAAGAGTTCTTGCTGATTTTTAAATGGGGTTGCTAAAAGTGGGGGCCTGCAATAACATTACATATGGCGTCTGTTTTGCTTACGCATCGATTGGCATCCAGACTTCAATAAGGAACTCCCAGGAGTGTCCCCAGCTGACCCCAAGCCACAGAAGAGCTCACTCGGAAACCCTTAAAAGGACTTAAAAGCCCCAACTTTTGGGGGGTTCGCAAAGTTGCTGGCTTTGTCAAAACGAAAAGATTTTTATTAAAATTACAATGGAGGGTCTGGGTTAGGTTTTGTGGCTTTTATTATTTATTCAACTGCAAGTGGCAACCCTTGTGGCCTTTGTCTATGCTTGAATTATGGCGAACTCCCCCGGTTTCTCTCCCCTCCAAACATATGAGTTTTTCATATTAATATGCAGCGCTGTCTAGCCGCACAATTTTAATCCTTTTAAGTGAGACCCCAGACCTAGACTTAGAATCGTTTAATCTTTTTATTGAATTGCCCTTCCGCCTTTTTTGGCAATCGAAGGGATTTTGTGCGAGTCAAGTTCGCATCTGCTAAATCTGATTTTCAGCCGCCTCCCCTAACGCCTCTGCGTATGCAAATCGTCATCGGTTTACTGTTGTCATAACAATTCCATTAACAAGGACTGCCTGTCTGTCTGTCTGTCTGTGTCTGGTCCTTATTTATGAGCTTAGGAAATTGAATTGAATTATTTGCAGAGCCACAAAAAAGCAGACCCTTTAATGCACAACATGTCGATGGTATCAGTGGGTTAAATAGATTGGATTGGCCGGGGTTTCCTTCCCTTTTTGTAGTAGCATCAACCAATCAGCTAAATAATCAAAATATATATTTCGGTGAAAAGCCCCAAAAACCGCACAAATGCAATGTGTCGTCTGGTCTGGTCGGGTCGACGCCACACGCACCATCGAGCATAATAAATCCGATTCGCAGCCTCTGAAAATCCAGCAGAGTTCACAGAGTTAAATTAACACCCCCCCAGTGGGTCCTGTTTCAGTCCTGTTGCTCAGCTTCCCAGGGATGGTTGTTAAAACAGCGGGTTTTCTTGGTTTTTCGACATTTAGTTTTTTATTTTTCGCTGTAAATTTTCATTCGACACAAAATGAAAACGTGGAAACTTGAGTATAACTATTCATACTATTCAATTTCGTTTTAAATTACATAATATTAAACTAGATGCTTGCTTGCCATTTAATTTTCTCTCGGCCTTAGTTAGTTCCCTCTTTGTTTGCTTGCTGTTTCTGGTTTTAGTTTTGTTTTTGTCTATTTTGGTGTTTCTCTTAGATTTTTACACAAATCAGGGATAAGGAGAGGGAGAAGGAGGAGCAGGAGAACGGGTGAAAGAGGGAAACGGGGAAAATGCACAGAAATGCAACGATAATACAGCAAAAGTACGTATAAAGAGTTGACTAAAACGAACCGCGTAAACTATTCAATTAAATTAGAGACTTGCACTAGAGAAGCTTGGTTAGCAACTAAATTTAAAGTGTGTGTTTGTGTTCTTTTCTCCATTTTGTCCGAGTGTGTGTGTGTGTGTGTGCCTCGAATTGTATGGGGTGCTGCGTGTGTGTGAGGGAAATGCTGTGGCGGGTGACTTCTGGTTGTTTGGTTTTTGTATTTGCCAGCATTTCGTTGATGTTTTGCTGCCGCTGGCAGTTTGGAATTGGATTAAGTTTCGATAGACTTTCTGTATATTTATTTGAGGGGATGCCCCGCATTACTCCTTGCGCGCCTGACGCTTGCGAGCTTTCGTGGTAGTTTCCTGGTTTAGAAAGGGTAATATTAAGTCAAGTTAAATCAGAATTATTAAATTTCCAACCCACCTCAGTCTGTGCGGGCTCTTCAGGACTCTCCTCCGGCTTGGTCACCTCCACATTATCATCTAAATCAGACTTTTTGTTCTTCTTCTTCGGACTAGCGGACAGCGGCGTGCTCTCCTTGCTGGAATCACCGGCAGCCCGATCGCTGCCTTCCTCTAAATCCTCCTCAGCCTCTAACTCGGGCTCTTCCTCGTCATCGGGCTGCGGCTCGTCGGACTTCTTGGCCTGTGCGGCGGCCTTCTTGGCAGCCGAGTCCTACACACACAAACACATAAAAACACAGATTAAAATAAACTCAGACTTTAAGCAGAGTTAAGCTTTAATCAAGCCACATTTACCTGACTCTTGGCCGAACCAAATCTAAGGTAAATGGTGATGGCAACCAATGCCACTATGGCCACCAGGCCAATGCCCCAGATCGAGGGATAGGCCTTGGCTAGCTCCACTACCTTATTCACGAATGAGTCCTACACGAGATGAGAAAAGCCAAAAAGATAGCAATAGCAATTACAAGTGCAACAGTGCGTGAGAGTGTGAGTGTGTAGCTGTGGTTTTTCCAAATTCTAAATTATAAATCGAAAGACTAGTCCTTTGGCCAGCACCTCTTTGGCGCGTCTGTACAGATAAAAGACGTAGCAGCTGGCCGGAATGAGCAGGTACAGGAAGTACAGGGCCCACCAGCCGGGCTTGTAGTTCATGCGGCGCATCAGGCGGTGCCAGAAGGTTTTCTTTTGGCAGCAATCAAAACGATTTTAAAGAAATTTCTGTCTCTGTGTGGTTTTTGGGGGGGAAAGAAAGAAGAGTCTTAAGGTTGCGACAATAACTCACCGATTCGCGATCTATATAGCGGCGTTTGATGTCAAAGCTATTGGCGGCAAAGTCACGGGCCACATCCACGTCGTCCGTGATGATGAGATTGTCGAAAAGAATGTCGCTGGACATGGACCAGAGTTCCAGGCCAACAGCGCTCTAAAAGGGGGAGAAAAATAAACATTTAGAAATAATATAAAAGAATCAAAGAATTCCTTCAGATTTCCCCTTACAATTGGCGTCATTTGGAACGGCTTCAGATCCTCAAAGAAATCCGGATTGGCAATCTTTTTGGGCGCCCACTTGCCCTGATAGTTGGGGTTCTCGATCATCGGTGCCCGCCACTTGCCCTTGTAGTTGGGATTGGGTATAAGCGGCGCCTTCCACTTGCCACAGCCGGCGGCCTTCTCGCACACGGGATTATCCACCAGCGGTGCCTCCCATTCGCCATCAATTTCGGCATCCCAATCCTCCGGCTTGCTGGCAGTCGGATCAAAGATCATATCGGGCTCCTCCTCCAGCCAACCATCGGGCATGACGGCATCGGCATCGGGCAGCTGTGGCGGTGCATCCTCATCCCAATCGTCGGGCTTTTGGGCGGTGGGATCTGGAATCTTCTCACGCTCATCCCAAGACTCGGGTTTCTTGTCATTGGGGTCATCGATCTCCGCTGGCGGATTGACGGCTGGCTTGAAATCGGTCAGCAGAGAGCCCTCGTTGATGATCTTGTGATCCACGCGAATCTCGAAGCTGTTGTCCGGGCGCACGACCAGCTGATACAGATGAGGCAGCTTGTCCTTGAAGGGCTCTTCCAAGCGGTTCCTAGAAAGAGGAATGACCGAAGAAGGAAACAATATAAATAGAAGCCTTATCAGCCGGCAGATACTGCAGAAAATCAGCGGGAATCATGAGAGGGGACAAGAGTCCACCACACGTAGCCTTCTGTTATCAAGTATTACGTTTCGTTTGGCCAAACATTAATACAAATTATAAATCAGCTTTCAGCTGGGCAAGCAAGCTGCTAGACAATAGACCAATGGATTGCATTGTTCTTCTGTCAAGGTCCAAGCCAAAGGCCAGCTGCCGCAACTCCAAACCTTTGACTGCGAGTGCTATTTTTGTGATATTTAAATTTAAGCAATTTGAAACGCTCGGCAACGACACTCACTTGGGCTTGTTGCAGTGCTTCTCGGTGATGGTGCCATTAATTGGATTGACATGCCGGAATATGAAGTGCATTTTCACATCGTTGCCGCACTTGTCCGGCCCGAACATGATGGTGTAGGGTGTCTTGTCATTGAACTATGGAATAAAAACCAAAAACAGTAGATTTTGGGGGTTGTTTCGTGGTTCATGAGGGCAATGCCCTCCTCCCGCACTACTAATACTTACGGCCGTCAGCTGCTCGGTGTCTTTGCCGGCGGAAAGGAGCTTTAGATACGAGCCGCCGCACTCCTGACCCTCCTAGAAAATAAAAGCGAAAGCGGAATTGGGTCAGTAAGCGGGTATTAATTGGATTTGCACAGCCGCGCCGGCTGATGCAATCCCGCACAGAGCAATGGACGAACCTGCAACGTGACCTCGTACTGAACCACCAGCGGCTTGTCTTGCTTGAAATCAAAGGGCTGACGCAGCGGCGCTGAGATGGCCGCGTGCTTGGCCTTTGACTTGAGCACCAGGCCCAGATCATTGGCCCAAACGATGCGCTGCGGTGACTCCCAGTTCCAGAGGCCATCGTACTTGGAGATCTCCTCCGCAATGTCGTCCTTCTTGGCCTGCGATAGCACCCACTTCTTGCGGGAGGCCTCCACGTCGTCAAAGTGGTCCGCAAAATGGAATTTCTTGGCATCAATCACTGGACTCTCGTAAGCCAGCTTCTCCTCGCCGTTTTCATCTGTGCCGGCGGGCAGCTCCTCCTGGGGAAAAGATTCGTATGTGGAAGCATTAGATAAGGTGCGATAAAATCCGAAAGAAAACACGCGGTTGTCAGCGACTGAACGTCGGCAGTGATAAAGCGGAAGAGAGAGAGACAAGTGGCAGACGTGGATTTCGGCCTCGGAGAAGTTACTATCGGGGGCGGAATATTAGGAGCCTTTATTTGATTTGTTTATTATTTATTAACTAATACATTTTCGTAATTTATTTTTTAACTTTTTTAAATTTTTAAAAAATATTATTATTAAATAAATTTAAAAGAAAATCAAATTTACATTAATTTAGAAAGTTTCCTTGCCGTAAAAGCGAAATAATAAAACCTAATAATGATTATAATTTATAATTAATTAATTAATAATTATTATTCCCAGATTAACAACTTGAGATTTCTAGCTAAACTCTAAAATTCCTTGTAAATTGCTTATCTCGGCACTGCCCCTATTATCTTGCCCCCGTCTGTGTGTAAACACAGTTTTCCCTCGCCTTAATCCCACTGAAAAACTCACATGCTAATTTTTTGGGTCATAAAAATCGAAAAGCCGGCCGCTCCGCCCCCCTCACTGCACCCCGCCAGACCCACTTAACCACCCGCTGCTCAACACATCAGCGTGCTGTTCTAGTCGCTTCCACACTGACGTGTACTTTTTTCTCGTGTTTTTTTTCTTGCTTTTGGATAGCAACTCACCTGAACATCTTCCACAAAGCCATCCTCGAAGTCATCGGAGTCAGAGACTGGCTCGGCGGCGGCTGCTTGGTGGGATGCTGCAATTAGCAGCAATGCGCTGGCGAACAGCAACGCCAGCGTCGCCCCTCGGCCCAGTTTCCTTTTCATTTTCCTCACCGAATTTTCCTCGATTTCCTTCCTTGCAGCTGCGTTGTTCCCGTTTTCTTTCTCTGGGGCGCTCTTCTTCTTCTTCGTCGGCTTGCTAATCGCACGAAAGCAAGAGCAGGCGGTGGAGGCGGCGGCGGTGGGCAGTTGTGCTGCTTTTTACCAGTTGCCGCGTTCTGTTGCGCGCTCTGCGGCGGAATAATAACGAGAATCGAGAATCTGGCACGACGAACAACTAATTGTAATTAAATTATACATGTAAATTATACATTTTCTGTCTCTCGCTGCCTACTCGGTTCGGTGTTGGAAAATATATCGAGCTATCGGTGTATCGATATTTATACCTTTTTGATAAGGAAAGTAAATGCTTATATCGGGTGGCTTTAGTGGCCGAAATATTGTTGGAAAACTTATTTTAATGTTATTTATAGGTTTATTATTGTATAAATATTTCTATAAGAAGCGGTGTATCATCGATAATGTATTTTATTTGCATTTTATTTCATGCGTTAGGACCGGCAAAATATGGTCTTAAAAAACGGCAAAGCGCCTGCGTTGACAGGGTTGTTTTACGGTCCGCGGCCATGGAAGTGGCGGGAAATTTGAATTTTGAACGCAGGAAAAGAAAATTTTCATTTTGTGTTGTATTTTGACGATTAAAGCATACAAATTATTTATTATAATTTTGTTGTTGAATTTAATTTTAAAATAAGACCCGATATTACTAAAAATTAATTGTAGTTTTTTAAATTAAATTAAGGAAAAGGTGAGATATATTTGGGATTACTTTGAATTATTTTAAGGACATCAAAGGAATTTTAAATCTTTAAAATATACCAATTAAAATGTAAATAAATGTTAATAATTAGTATATTTTTTAAATATAATAATATTTCCTACTAAACCCTTTCAAATCAATATTGATTTACTAACTAATCAAGATGCTTTACACCTGCCTGTAGTCCTGCAATTAGGTCCTCCAATCGAAGGCGCACACACCCACACACCTGTGAAAATTAATATTTGTGCAAAGTGGCATTCCATTGAAATATTTCCGCACATTTGTTAGTCGGACATATCTGATGCGGATTCAAACTGTAAACTTGCATGTTGGCAATTATTTTAAAAGCCCCCGGCTGGCTCAATTAATGCTCCAACACGGCGGCTGCCTAAGCCCCGCAATAAACTTGATGGCTCGCCGCTCGCCAAAGTTTCCCCAAACCGCTCCGCCTTCTGCCTTTCCGTGTAAAATAATGCGGCATGCATTTGAGCATAAAATTATAATAAAAATTCCTGGCTTATTGGAGAGAGTGTGTTGGTTTGTCTGCGTGGGAAGGCTGATCAAATGCCACGCCCCCGGGGACACACACGTGGAGAAAAGTGGAGAAAAATAATTGAAAACTAATTAGGAAAGGATTTAAGTTTAAAAAGCCGTAGGTAATAGACATAGGCTGAGGTGGCACAGAAATTTGTTTGGTTTTTAGGCAATGAAATATTTTTTAAATAAATTTTCCTGTGAACTTATTGATTTGTTTGAAAATTTAATAAAAACATCTGGAAAATGATGAAGTTCTCCTCAATGAACATAAAAAGAAGAACTGATCTAACTGATAATATTATGTTTAATTCTCTAACTGTTAATTTAAGTCTTATTTCCTTATTTTAAAATTCATTTACAGGAATATAATATGAGTTTAAATCGTTTAAAAATTGGTTAAAATAAACTGGAAAATGTTATCTTTTGTTCTGATGAAATTCACTTTAATAAACATAAAAAGCACAACAGATCCTTAACTGATAAATTCATGATTAATTTTCTCTCTGTGTAACCCTTAACTGTGGCAACTTATCTGCGGCACGCGCATTCTGCTTCTGCTTCTATCGCTACCACTGACAGTTTTTTTTATTTTCCACATCTTTTTTTTTTGTTTGCAACTGCATACAAAAAGCTTTCTGTTTAATGGAATATTTAACACAATTTAAAAAGTTTTTTTTTTTCTAAAGACAAACAAAGACTCGGAAGCACACATCGTGGGGGAGGGGGAGGTGGCATATACTAGGGGAAAAATAAGTGAAGAAGAGAGGCAACTTTTGCACTGGAGCCTCAGGGCTGGAGAAAACTAAACTTGTGTACACATTTCCTTTTTTTTTTATGGAAATTGTGTAATGACAGTTAATGAGGGTACTACATAAACAGACACAAGCACATACCTCACACACACACACGCTTACTTGTAACACCTGCACACCTGAGGTCCTTTAAGAACAGGACCTCCCTCTTCCCCGCATAATCATCCAGTGTTGTCAAGTGTTCTATTAACAACGAGGCCAGCTTACCAACACTTGAGCTGAATACCTCCTGATGGGGTGTCCACCATGGAGGAGAGTCTAATCTGAGGAAAATAGAGATGATGAAAGGTTCCAAAATTAGTGCTAGATATAACAAGGATAATTTCTTGAATTTATCTAGTATTTATTTAGTTTCAACATTTTCCTTTTAATTACAATTAACTATATAAATCAGCGGTTGGTTCCCTAAACTCTTCTCCATTCAAGTTTCAAACTTTTGGGTAATTTATAATAACATTTACCCAGCACATAAATATCCCCCGACTGGCGAAGGACATTAGGTGGGCGAGGAGCAGACATCTCCCTCATTGTGCTCCTCTTTTAAAACAGCAGCTCTTGTCTACACGAATTACTCAAAAAACATACTTAACACACTCGCCCTCTCTCGGCGGGCATTAATGGGCGGGAAAGCGGGAAAAGCGAGGCTTGGGAGAAAGGGTAAAGGAACTACTACGGAGGACATCAATGTTGATGGCATACCAGAAAAGTTTTGTTCTAAGCTTTTGGACAGCGCCGGCAGAATCTCAAACATTTTCACCTGCAAGCAAATAGCGGAAGGTAGGTGTTTTCCGAGGGGGTGGGTGGGGGGAAATGCGGTGCTGAGTTTTCCGGGGCAAAAGGTAAGGTGTGAGTGTGCGAGTGTGTGTGATGGAGAGTATCAAAACATATGAAGGAAGCGCCGCTACAAGCGCACGAGTTCAACTTAGTGTGTACTTAACTTCCGTTACATGGCCGCCACTACAGCCACACACACTCGCACACACACACACACACACACACCTTCTTTCACACGCATGGACAGCGAAACACATATAGGAACACTGAGAAAAAATGTCACTATGATTAATCAAGGATTTTGGGAGTTGTCTGAGGTTTTCGAAGAACACAAAGATTTTTATAATAGATTTTAATCGGTTTCTTATTTTAATTTTAACTATATTTTTTCTTGTTTTATTATTAAAATTCTTATAAATTCAAAGAGTTACAACTGAAGGTACCCTAAATACCCTAATTTAGTTTACTTTTATCTTAAAAAAGGACACACTTCAACAGCTTTTGAGAAAGCCATTATTTGATTAGAAATTTTCATTTTTTAAGGGTTCTTATCTACATTATTTCAATGTTAATAGTTATTGGAATAAATTAATAATAATATTAATATTAATAGTTCCTAGATCAACCAAAACATTTCTCTCTCTGCACATGTTTGTTTGTTTATGCCAAAAGTGTTGTAAAGTGCGGCGCTTTGTCGGCAGGAAACGCTGAAAATTTATTACCGGACAATTTTGCCGGCGGGGGCATAAAAAAGAGGGCCCACGGAAAAGCAAGGGGGCGGGGCAATGGCCGCCAAGGGGGCGGAGGGGCTTTACACACACACACTCGCATAGGACACACATGCATATGCATAGTTTGCTGGCCGTAAGTGTATGCAAACATGCCTAAAAAAAAAATAAATGTGGAACAGAGGCAAGAGGGAAAAGCAACGGGGGGGTGGCGGTGTGTAAGCAGGCGGGCCATTTTCCATTAAAAATTCAAAATGCCCGACGCCCAGCCTGCGCCATTAACACCCCGGCTATATACGTGTGTGTGTGTGTGGAGGAGTCTCCTCAGCTTTTCTCCTTTGCACTTCCTTTTTGGCCGCTTTCAACACCTCGTTTTCTCACCTTTCCAATGGGCTTGGTGTACCTGCCCTGTCTCTGTGTGTGTGTGTGTTGTGTGTTGAGGAATTTGCAGCACCGTTAAAACTGAATTGATTTGTTATTCATGTTTTCTGACTTATGGCCAACACTTTTGGCTTTCCGCCTACCATTCAATTGACGTGGCCAATGGCGCCGCCGACATTTTCCCTTACCCCCAGTCCATTTTCACCATTTCCCCCCGGGCTGCAGAAAAATAGTGAAAATTTAATGCAGGCACGGAATTCAGGAACGGATTTCGGGCGAAACAGGGAAGTCCTGGCAAAAGACAGCCCTTCGAAAGTGGAAGGAAATTGTTTTTTTGTTAAGGCGAAAAACATGAAAAAGTGTGGAAAAGGATTTTACTACCAAAAGGAAGGGTAAATGAAAAATATAATAAAAATCAGTGAAGCCTCGTCTTTAATTAATCTTTAAGTATTTATTTTTACACAAATAAATAAACCTTAGGCTTTTCCAATTTATACAAAT
>JAEIIL010010923.1:0-14007 GCA_018905715.1 Drosophila lini | reverse complement strand
GATGAGAGTCATATCCTTGAGCTTAGACGACAGCATATGCTCATGCATGCCTAATTACGATAAATCCTTGCCCTTGCCCCTGCTCTCTCACTTGCCAACTTTGTGCCGCTCTCACTTTCACTTTGGCATTCACTTTCGCATTCACTTTCACTTTTTCTTTTAGCCTTTTCCTTTTTTTTTTGGCCAAACTAAGTTCGCGGGAACAAGCGCGCCCAAATGAAGTAGGGAAAACAGCAACAAGAAAGGCAGCAACACTTCACAAGAGGATCCTTTTGTGTGTGTTGGCCGGATGGATGGGTGGAGTGTGTGTGTGGGCGTTCATAATTATGGCCGTATTTAGAGAAATTGGTTATTATGTGCTTAACGCCATTTGTCTGACTGGAAATAGTTTGTTTTCGGTGTTGTGCCTGCCCCCCCTCCGGCGGTATGCGTTGCCTCTGGGGAGGTGTGCTTAGGCAGTTTCTGGGAAAAAACTTGGCAGGAAATATCACTTAGGAAGGTTTCAGGAAGTTGTGGGTTGCAGAGAAGATTAAAGGCTTTAAGGATATTTATAAATAAATAGTTTAGATAGATGGAAAATCTATTTTTCTTTGTTAAATGTATTTATTAATATAATTTTTTTGTTTTGGTGCCTATTTTATTTAGAGAACTTTTACTGAATATTTAAAATATTTAACAAGCTGTTTTTTTATATATTTTATTGTTTAATTTAATACTATTTTTTAATGTAACATTTTAAGTTCCAAGGGATTTCGAAATATTTATGCATATTTTCAAGAAACAATATTTCTACAAAGAAAAATGGTACTTTAAAAATATATTCTTGCATTAATTATCCTTTTAATACTTATCTTTTATTCTGCACAGTTTGTAAGCATATTTTTCCTTTGTATTGATTTTCCAGGGAATTTGTTTTTCTTTACCATACAATTTACTTGTGAATTTTAATGAAATGAATGAGTTTCAATGAAATGTAATTATAAATAATTTTCTTTCTTTGGAATGCATATAATCTTTGAAGTTGCATTGCTGAGGATATTATTTAATTATATTAAGACCCTATTATATTTAATAATTTTGCTGGGAAATTCAGTAAAGTACCCTTTACTTTTTAATTAGAATTTGTTATTTTCACAAAATTTTAATTTACTAAATCTGCTACCAAATCTAAAATAATAAATATCAAAAACATGCTTCTCCCGTTTTGCATCTCAAATAAATTTCTATGCTGCAAAATTTTCCAATGAATTCCAATTAGTCTTTCCTGTGAAATATCAATCGATTGGCAACTCTCATGACCACCCTCTTGGTTAGCTCTGCTTGGCTAATACTTGAAATTGTTTGCTAATTCGTTATTATTGCCACTTTACCACGTTGGCTCCTCTGTCTCTCTCTCATTGTAGGCCTCATCCTTGCCACCTTGCCTGGCCTCCTTTTGGGGGGCAATTAGCCAAGGCGCTGATGGCTGGCAATTCACAGTGTCCCCTTTTCAAGTGGCTCTTGCAAAGGCTACGGATACCCTGCCTGCCTGCCTGCACACATGTCCATCAATAATGTATCCTTGCTGGCGGCCGCTCTGCTCGCTCGTTATGCCATCTGTCAATTGGCCATCCATCAATTCTAATTAATCATGCTCTGGCCTAATGAGACGCTTTCGACTATGCAGGCTTCGTCTAATGGGAGTGCTGCTTTGCTGGTGAGATACTGATACTATTCTCGCCAGAGAACTGAGAATCGGGAGTAGAGAATCAAGAACATTGCAGCACTCACAATGCATCTGCCAGCGAAACGCAATTCCAATTAAACGAAGAAAAGCAACAACTGCGCAGAAATGTGGTGATGAAAAGCAAGAAATTTACACGGGGAAAAACCTTATAGAATGTTATAAAAATGTGCTATATTAGAATAATATATATGCTTATAAAACTATACTATTTATACTTAATCAATCAATGCATTCATTTTAAAATCTCTTAAAATCTTAAAATAAATTAGAAATCTACACAACTTGAAGGTTTTTCTACATTTACAAATACAAATTTTTATTACTTTTATTTCCTAAAATTTTAAAGCCAAATTATATATATTTTTCTCAGTGTTTTTCAGGATACAGCTACGCATTGGCTATGGCAATGTTAATGGGGACTGACCTAGAGTCCGTCAACAACTTGGAGCTGCCTTGGCATAACGCGTTGACATCTTTGTTTTGGTCCCGCTCATAAATCGCAATTATTATTATTTTGGTTTATTTTTTGTTTTTGTTTTTGGCTGCGGCTTTTGTTATAACGGAAAACGAGGAGAACCTCAATTCATCAGACGATTGACAGGCGACTGACTGCTGCCATGGGAGACTTGCACTGGCCAGACAAAAGACCAAATGTCTGGCGAGAAAAGGCAAAATGCAGACCAATTATATAGAAAGTGGTGACAGAGAGGAATGGTGCTATTCATAGCATGCCAAACATGTAGTACATGGGGTTAGGGAAAATATTAATAAATTGAAGAGACAACATTTTGGGGTGGTTTGGTTTTCTATAAACATTTACTCTGTCTGCGTATATTTGCAGTTGATAAATAAATGGTTTCATGAGCTAAATAAGGAAAGTTAATTAATTAATTACATGCTACTGAATTGGTTTATTTTTATATTTCATAAATAAAACCTTGAAGTTAATTAAATAACACTTTCTTTGCTTTATACTTAATAAATTTCCTTTGCTTGATTGCTTAATTGAGAACTCTGGCTATATTTGTTCAGACATCAATTTCCTTTTCCTATATAAGCATCAATAAAGACCTTCGCCTTTCACTGTTTTTTCTATAAATATTTAAGAAACTGACTAAATGAATCATACTTAAAGATAAATGCGTGGGCATTGATCTGTTTTTCTTTGGCTTTTATTTTTCTGGATGCAGGAAAAGTGAAATTTTTCACTCAAAGAAACTGCGGAATAAGACAAAACAATAACAGGTAACCATAAGTATTTAACCATCTATAGAATCTCTCTCTCAATGCGACATTGTAAAAAGCGGAATTCTTACAGCAAATTATGGGTACATCTATATAAAATATTATATAGAAATATACATTCATATACACAGGTTCGTTGGGGTCGGGTGAAGCTGAGAAAAAAAACACAACAACAAGAAGAAATGTGGGAAAGTGGGAAGAAGGCACAGAAATATTTTGTCTTGTGGCTGCTGTTGTTGTTGTTGTTGGTGCCTCAGGTTTATATTTATAAAATTTCACCTCAAGAACGGCTGATCATCAAGCGACTCTGGCTGTGAGCAGAGCAAACATTCATTTTCATTTCTGGCACGCTCGCGAGTGGACGTGCGCGATCGATCTAACACCTATATAGCTTCCCGATATCTGTATATATATATATATAGAGTATATATATTGGAAAGTGGAGAGATCTTCTCGTAGATCTTTTACCTGTCGCGCTGTGCGTGAGGGTGCCGCCTTAAGGAGCACCAGTAAACGTGGCGCGAGTGCTGTATAAAAATACATATATTTAAATATTAAAAAAATCAACAAAATCTGATTGAAAGTGAAGACCAAGTGAAAGTCCTTTTAACGCCGCCGCCAAGGCATGCGAATAAATTTGCAAGAGTTACGCGAGACACCGACAAATAGAAGAAATCAAACCCAGTGAGTGTGTGGCAAGTCCCTATCCTCCTTTTC
Source organism: Drosophila lini (assembly GCA_018905715.1). Classification (NCBI taxonomy): domain Eukaryota; kingdom Metazoa; phylum Arthropoda; class Insecta; order Diptera; family Drosophilidae; genus Drosophila; species Drosophila lini. The sequence goes on along the minus strand of JAEIIL010010923.1, from coordinate 10,319 downwards.
ACATGGAGATGAGCTGCTGCTCTTCATTGCTTTCAATAGCTGTGCTGATTATGTAAAAAAAAGAGGCGAGAGAAAATCCGTGACAGAGCAGCAGGGGGAAGGAGGGGAAAATATAGCGTGAAAATGTCACCTGGCCGACCACGACACACACCCACGAGAAAAGCCTGTCAAAAATTATATTCACAGCTTTTGAAAATTTATTAACAAAAAAAATATACATATACATACATATGTAGTATGTAGATGAGGATCCATGGGGCTTTTCATGGGAAAGCATGGCAATAATTTGCACACTAACGCATACATACGCATACGCACATTGCTCATACGCCGCGTTGCCTGCCTTATTTTTAGTTCGATTCAATCAGCGACATTTTCAGAGAGATTTTCTATTTCCATTTCTCTGTGTTGTTTTTCTGTTTGTGTTTGTCTTTTGCCCGCTGCCTCGCTTATCATTGATTGCTTTGTTTGCTTTTGTTTTCGGTTTCTTCTACACATTTTCACTGCTCTCTCTCTCTCTTTTGTTTTTCCCCCCCTTTGCTTTGAATGTTTGCGGTGTTTATTTTCATTTTCACACGGAAAACAAATACATCATTTAATTTTTCATCCCCGAAATGCAAAAAAAAAAATAATGCCCAAAGAGATTAGAGGTGTGCGAGAGTGTGAATTTGTGAGCCGCCTGAAAGTAGGCAACAGTTTTCTGCCTTCCTTTAGCCTTATTTTGTTTTCTTCTCATTTCTTTTTGTTATTTCTCCTTTCTCTCTCTCTCTTTTGCTGCTACGTGGAAGTTCAAGGTCGCTGGCAAAAACACTAAACAAGTGCCACTGACTGCAGTTTTGCCTGCAGTTTGCTCTGCCATAGATATTCCACTTAAATTCACTTCGATTTAAGTGCTTGAATTTATAGCAGCAGGCCTTCGGCTATGTGGGAAAAGTTCAGAAACAGGCACTTTAAATTACGGAATTGATTATTTTAATTTTTTAGAATTATTTGTAATGGAATTAAGGACTATTTAATTTTTCTTATGAGTTTTGGGCAAGGCATTAAGGGTTTATTGAATGTTTTCAAACTGATAACTTTTTAATTTATTAGAATAAAATTGTTATTAGTATTTATAATTAATATTTATTAAAAATTTAGTTTTTTATATTTACTTAGTTTATTAAAATTGGCTTTTAGTCATCATAATTTAAAAATTTTTACGATGAAGTTCCTTAAAAATTGTTGAAAAATTTTTTTTAATTTGTTCTTGCTGATTAAGAATAATTTATAGGGTCGGAAATGGTTCCTTTGCTACGTTGCAAGCATGTTATGTTATTTATAAAAATAAATAAAATCTTAAACTTAACCCTAAAATACCTAAACTAATAAAAACACATACCAAATGAAATAACTTAAATAATACCCAAAGAAACTTACCCTGATTTCTTTAAGAAACTGCTTACCTATCCATTCTCACTTCCTGCCAGAGATTCGTCCTTCTTAAGAAAACGAATAAAAGTTATTTGAAAAGTTACTACCTTCCGAACTCCGTATGTAATCATGTCATTATTGCTTCGGAAATTGGTTTTCCATTGTTTTATTGTTCGCATTAATTGAACGCAGCCAGCGGGTTAATTAAAATGACCTCCTTTCAGTGTGTCCACCTTGCCTTGCCACCTGTCCTGCTGTCCTGTTGTCCTTTTGCTGTTCCATTCATTAACGCGGCCAAGTGTGTGTGCGGCCAAAGGAGCTTATCCGTATCAGTCGCATTGCACAATGCTCTCCAGCTTCAACTCCAACTCAAACTCACAGTTGGAGCGCATTCCGAACTTCATTACCTGTAAAATGCCACACCTGTCACCTATCATGGCCCACCTGCCACCCTCTTCCACCCACCGCCCACAGCCATCATTGTTTTGCTTACCGCAGCCTTTGAGGCTGTGTAATTAAGTTGGCATCAAGCGGCTTATTCGCAGCGTGTTAATGGCCAGGTAAACGCAGAGCTGTCTCATCGATCTGGCCATCATTCGGTGGCCACTTCAATTCGCTGTCGCCAAGGTGTCTCTTTTCATGCCCACTCCTCCTCCTCCTCTTCTCCCAATTTGATTTATTTTTTTTTTACTTCCGGTTGTGCAGCAGCCAACAAATTCTATCGATTAATCATCAAAGTTGGCAATGTCAATTGGTTAAATGGATTCCCCTTTTTTTAGGGGTTTTAAAGTGGAACTAAAATAACGTGAAAATTTTAAGATAGCTTAGCTTATATTCCTACTTGTTTCCTATTATATTTTGTATCATATTTTTATATATATTTTTTTATCTCTTATTTTCCAGTCAGCAAAGTTAACAGACAATTAAAAGGACCCGCCCAAGGGCGCCTCGGATACCCAAAAAAAAAAAAAAACTTAGCCGGAAGTTCACAGAAGAAGCATCACTTCGAACTGTAAGTAACCGCCATTGAAATTGAAACGTCACAATACGTTTTGTAAGTTTAAAGTTGTTTTCCCCCAGCCAGCTGAAATTTCAAATTCTTCCCTTTTTATGCTTTCTCGAAAAGTTTCGATTGCATCTGCTGATGCTGTCTGCTCCTTTTATTTATAGCCGCTGAATATTTTTTTTGCAGTTCTATCTTTGGCAGTCCGAGTGCAGTCTGTGAATTCCGGGGCTAGTGAGTTTCTATTTTCGAACGAATGCACCTCCACTCCCATAAGGGAGCTGCATATGGGGGATATATGTGTGTTGTGTTGTGTGTTTGCTACGGAGTCGAAGATAGGGAGTTCTGACCTTGAGAAGTTGGGTAAAAGAAATGGTACTTAAATAGATCTTGTTTCTGGTTTTGTTTTATTTATTAAAGAAATTTTATAAGGGAGTTTTTAACAGGTCTTAGTTGTGCTTGATTTTTGTTACTATAATCTTAATCTATAATTTTTAAAATATTTAATTGGATGTAACTTAAAGAGTTAGAAAAATGGTAATAATACAACCTGAGAAACTATCTCAAAGCAGCTCAAAATTCAGACCTTTAAGCAGCTCAAAAAAACAGTTACCTTAAAATAACAAAATTTCCACCAAAAGTTATACAAAAAACCTTAGAAAATCACTTAAGAAATCGTCTTAAAAAACACTCTAAACTCACCCAACACAAATAGCACTTAAAAACCTCTTTATTAAAAGAACTTATAGAGTGCTTGCAAAATTAATTTAATTAAATTTTTAACTTCCTTTTCAAATAGCTTAAGTCTATAAGCTTAATATTTAAATTACCTTTTAAATACCTACTTTAAAATATTCTAAAAATTATTTACTAAAGCGAAACCTTCCATTAAGTCTAAATAACTTTAATAAACCAATTTTTTCATAAATTTTCCTTCCCATTTTCCCCATTTTCTAACCACTCCGATTGGCATCTTTAAAGCGCCAAATATGTGTAAGTGAAGTGCAGACCTTTTACACCCTTTTTGGAGGTGAAAACTTTTCAATTAGCACAGCGGAATGCCTGGCTAGTTTTTTCCATAAAAGTATGAGGACCGCGGGGGGTGGGAATGGACCGAATCCGAGCGCTCTGCCGTTCGCTCCAATTTTCAATGAAGTTTATTTTTAGGGCGCCGTTACAGCGAGATACACAAAAGCACACAAATAGCACAGAGCACAGAGCACAAAAATGGGATATAGATGGAAAATGCCGGCGTGATGAGAATGATGACGTCAAAGAGGCGCACATATATATATATATTTAGGATAAATTGGTAAAGTTAATTTGCAGAAATTAGGAAAAAGTCCAGGCCCAAAAGGGAACTTTAATTTCTTCTTTTTTTTGGGTACTTTGTATCTTTGTATCTTTAGATCTCTCATTAATGGGCTGCAGTTGAAGATATTCAGCCATAAGATACACACACTTTGGTGCGTCGTGCCAAGAATATATATTTGCGATCGCTTATTTTGTTTTCCTTTCGCGCACTCTCTCTCTTGTTTCAAAAGATATATATACATAAGATACAGCAAAAAATAAGAGAGAGAGTGTGAGAGAACGCCAACGTATGCCATTGTATATATTTAAAATATTATAGACTCATGTGCTTTGGCAATTTTCACTTGCCTTCAGTCGCTTTTTACATTTCCAATCGAACTCTACGAGGCGCGTTTGTGCCCTGCGAAAAATTAATACCAAGAAAAGCCAAAAAAAAAAAAATATATATATAAAAACCGAAGAAAATTCACTCAGTAATAGTACGGATTTAGATTTATAGAAAAACGGAAATCGATGGTATATAACATTAAATGAAAGTGCCCCCCGGGAACGAGTTGTAAACGATAGAAGTTTTAAGGATTCTCGCATTGCCAGAAACCAATTGCATTTTATGATTGCCTTCGAGTGCCGCTTTGACAGCAATACCCAAGGATTGCCAAAACAGTTTTCCATTTTTCTATTGGTGAGTTTTCTTCACTGTTTTTTTTTATTTATTTTTTATTTTTGCTGTTTTGCGGTTGACCCAAATTTCATCGAATTCATTTCAATTTATTTGTGTTGATTTCAATTTTCAGTGCTTTGCGTTGATGATTTTCTGTCACCGAACTGTCAACCGCGCGAAAAGTTTGACCCATTTTGGGTTTTCCGTTTTTTTTTTTGGCAGCCAATTTGCCCAGGGTCAAGTGTGTTTGTATGCGTGCGTGTGCATTTCGCATTTCCGTTTCCTGTTGGCCATTTACTTGTATTTCCTGATCACATAACGCAACTTAATTTTAAACATTTACCCAAGGTTAATGAGTATTTTGGCTGTAAACAAAACATTGAACAACTGTCGCCATCAATCTTGGCGGCTTAAATAAAAACAAAAGAATTGTGCAAAAATCAGAGGAAAATTCATGAAAATTCAGAGGGGGAAAATCAGTCAACTATAGCCTTCGCCTTCATAATATTTTGCTTAATTGGAAGAGTGTTTTGGAAGCTTTTAGAAAGGGTTCATGGAGAACACTAAGCAGCAGAGAATTAACTTTTTAAAAATGAATAATAAAATATAATAAATAAATTTGTAAATAATTTAAATAATACAAAAATTAAATCACCCAGAAACCTGACCATTACCTCAGCATTTCCACCTTTTCCTCTACTCAGCTTATTTTTCTATTGCTAGCTCGTGTAATTGGTTTGGTATTTTGGCCAAATTACTGGCACTGCTGGCCAACTACTACTGCATTCAAGGACACATGCTGGCATTTTCGGTTGGGGGGATTGAAGAGAGGAGAATGTGGATTTCTTTCAACCCAAAAACCCTCTGCTGCCGCTCTCCATTTAAACTAAATTTTAACTAAGGACGTTTTGGGTTTTTGCGGAGGGGTTTTCCTGGCGTTGGTTTCCATTATGCTGGCTAGCAGCAGCTTTCGCCATTCATTTTAATCCTTTCAGCAGCGATTCACAAATGCAATGGCTTAATTAGATTCGCCACAAGCACACACTCATACATGGTATACACACACACCCCTCACTCCTCCCCCCTCGCGTTACGCACAATTTGAGCGAAAGCGACGAAAATTTCTATTCAATTTTATTTTAAGCGCATTTTCCAGTTAATTGCACTTTATTTCGCATATGTTTTTGTGAACTCTTGGCCGCATTAAATTGATGCTTTAAATAACTGAACCAAAAACCAGACCCGACCAGCATCCCGGGACAAACAAAAAACACGACAATAATGGCAAACAGGCGCACGACAATTAGCGGTGGCAGCCATGGTGAACGATGGAATCATGAAGGAGCACCATGGAGCACCATGGAGAACCATGGAGAACCATGGAACCATGGCTATATCCTCCCACATAGTCGTGTTTATTTACGAGCAGGAAGTGCGCATTGCTTCGAATTTTGTGCGCGACACACGCGGCGTATACGCGATGCGCTGCATATTGCCAGCAACTGCGAAATCGTCTTTATATATATATATACTACTATATACATTTCTACGTCTTTCTCGGAGGAGAAAATTCTCTCTGGGCTGGCTTCCCTCTTATAGCTGAAAAATGTGTGTCATTTTTATTATTAAAAACTTAAAATCTCAACTGTGCGGCCAAGCAATGTGTTCCCTTTTCTCCATATAACTTGTCCAACAAGGCGAGAGTGAGTGAGATATTATTGCAACTTCTTAAAATATGTTGCAAGTGATATTATGCAAGGGGATTTTTTTCAGAATGATGTTTGTGGTTACAAAAATATTAATTTGCAGCTGTTTTGGGTTGCTGGTAAATCATTTTCATAAATTCATTAAACGAATTTTAAGGCGAAAGTAATTTTATGATAAAATATTGCTTGCTCTAGGCTTTGTTTTCTTTTTTAATTAATTTGTAATGGTTTTTATAACGATTTTTGATAAATTTTAAGTTAAATAAACAAATTAATGAGAAGGTTAAATTTTAATTAAATTTTAATTGTGGGAATTTTTAAGTTTAAATAATATTTTTGCAGTTTCCTTTTTAATTTTCCCATTTTTTATGAGGTTTTAAAGGGTTTTGTACAGCAAATTTAGTTGAAGTAATCAATTAAAAATTGTTGTTCCCTTTAAATTAAATTTGTTTTTAATAAGAAAATAACCTATTTGTTTTTTTTAATATTTTTAAATCAACGAAATACAATTAAAATATTACATTTCAAGTTAATCCAAGCAAATTCAAGGCTTTATTTGAATTTTAAGGTCTAGCATTTTCTCTCATTTAGTTTTCCTTTAAAAAAAACCTTAAATAATCAAACTTTGAACCCATAAAACTGCTTTCCCATATATTCAAAGAACGTCATGGATAATGTAAACACCATCAAAGTGAAATGTTTAATATGAATTTATTCTGACAGCTGCAGGAAATGCAAGTGAATCATGTGTCTAGTTTTCTCAATGTGAATCACAAAATACTTGAAAGAAATAACTCACCTCAATTTGTGTCAACTAAGGCTCTCATCTTCATTAAATAAACAAATATTGAGTGGCAATTAAGAAGAGCTCCAGTTCCATGAGTCCAAAAGCGAAATTAGAGCCAGGCATTGAATTCAAAATTCCCACAGAGAAAAGCCTTTGCTGAGAGAAAAACCAATGAGAGCCGAGGGGAACTCGGTTTCGTAAAAATAAACTTGTCAGAGCCGCTTTTAATGAAGCAGCCATAAGCAGATTTGTGGCTTAGTGTATTTACCCGGGCCAAATGAAGTCGGCTCGCGACTCTGTGCGACTCTGCGACTTGCGACTTACGACAACGAAATGGTCAATTTATTGTATGACTTTTTGGGCTCTCTGTTCTGTGCCTTTGCCTTGTTGTGTGTGTTCATTCAAATGCAAGAATTTCATGGCAATCGGATTTTTTCTTGCTTTTCTTTTATATATATATATATATTTTCCTTTTTTTTTGATGCTGCGCGAGAGCTTACCGCCTGCGTCGTCTTATGATGAGCTTAGTTGTGGGCGGGGCAGGTCCTGAATTTATAATGATATGAATATCAAATTGACAGCGCTTTTGCGGTATAATCGAATCACAGGCCTAATGATTGTGTTTCTTATTCCCATTTTTATTTTCCTTGTTTTCCTTGCAGTGAGCCATGGAGCAATTCGAGCAGCTGCTGACGTGCTGCGTCTGCCTGGACAGGTATCGCATCCCCAAGCTGCTGCCATGCCAGCACTCCTTCTGCATGGAGCCCTGCATGGAGGGACTGGTGGACTATGTGAGGCGTCAGGTGAGTGTCAGAGTCAGAGTCAGAGTCCTGTGTTAACTTTAACTCCCTCCATTGCCATCCCATTGTCGTCATTAATCATCCCACTGTGCCGCCGCCGATGCAGGTCGTCTTTGTGTGCGCGCTCGTGGCAATTTGGTTAATGCCCGACGACGTCACACGGCGGTGTTGTTACACTGGGAGAAAATAGGGAAATATGTGCTTTAAACTCCTCTTACATTTCTCTATCAATTTATAGCAATTAAAATCCGGTAAATCCGGCATAAATTTGTTACAAACATTGACATTGAAGTAAAATAAATACAAAAAGTTTACAAAACGTATTTCACAAAATATTAAAAAAATGTTTTATTATAGAATGATACTAGCTAAGCCACATTTTTTTTAATTTTTAGCTTAGATTTTTATACAAAATTTGCCTTAAAAAGTAAAAATAATCAAAGAAAAGAGAGCATTTTAAGGATAAAATTTAAGATAAAATATTAAAAACACAACGTATCCTTTTTGTGTACCTGATATTCTTTTAAAAGATCTCTTTAAAATATTTTAAGCTATTATTTAAAATATAAAATGTTTATAAAAATATTTAAAACAAACTGTATTGATGCTCCCTTTCCTCTAAATATATTTTAAATTTATTTAAAAAACTCTCAAAAAATATTTTAAAGTGCTTTAACCTTTAATAAGATAATTAATTGAGATAGCCAAGATTATACCCCTGATGCTAGATCATAATTTTCCACACAGTGTAACTTTGCTTAACTGAAAATCTCGCCAGGGAAATGAAACTAAGAAGGAGGGAAAACACAAGAAGACGCCCCCGAAAATGTTGTATTTATCTTGCTGGCTTGCGGCGCATTTGCGTAGATATCTTGTTGAAAAATTATATAGAGAGACGTGCATATATGTAAGCTCCCTTCTCAAGAAAAAAAAAGAAAGCACACACAGTGACTGTGTGTGTATGTGCTACTTATAGTCTCAGCCAGCGCCTGTGTCTGCGTGTATTTATAAATTTTGTTTTGGCTTTCAGCCAGCGCCACGCAAATAATTGGTAAGCATTTTCCCATTGTGTTGGCCAAGGAAATTTATACAGAAGCAGATAAAGACAGAGAGAGAGAGCGAGTTGCGAATACCTGTCATTTGAAAGGAAAGCCCGCCAGCGAAGATTCATCTTTGTGGCGGAAACCCAAGATGACAGGATATAATAAAACCGAAATGAAACGCACTCAAGATGCCTTCACATGCAACTAACTAAATGTGAAAGGTTTTTAAAGTTGCGAACAGAAGAAGAAGCTTGAATAACTTTTAAAGGGATTACCGAAGCCAAAGGGCTTAAGTAAATCAAATAATAATCAAATGAAATTGCTATTAAGTTGTCCAATCAAGTTTCAATTACTAATCCCACATCAGCCTCAAGCGGATAAAAGGGGGCGAAAAACAAAGAAACTTTACTTGCATTTCATGATTAATTCAATCAAATTATTTGCCTTGAATTAATGCAAATATTTTTGCAAATAATTTAGGTAAAATGCCCCGAGTGCCGGGCCGAGCACAGGATACCCTACAATGGCGTCCAGGCCTTTCCCACGAATGTCACCCTGCAACGCTTCCTGGAACTGCATATCGAAATCACCGGAGAACTGCCCGATCCCACATCAGGTAAGGATTTATTGCCACTAATATTAAATAAATAAATTCCATTTAAAATGACTGGGAAAATGTATTCATAGATAGTTTCATTTTTTGAATACAAAGCTCACAAATTTTCCATTTTATTAATAAAATTATTGCCTTGTAATCATGGCTGTAACTTTAATTAAATTCCCCTAAAAACCGGACCAAAGCGGAAAATGTTGGGAATGTTAGAAATTAAAAAGGAAACCAAAAAGCAATATGGCAAAACGGCAGCAAAAACTAGCTTTTTAGGCCATTATGTTTGGCTTTCCAATTAAAAAGTCCGGATACCATCTGATAGCAATTAAAACTAAGCAAAGCGAAATTGATTTCGTTTGAGCAATTTGCATTTGGTCCTCATCCCTGCAACCCACTTCTCATCCCACCGATAATCCGGATCAACCTACTCAGCATGACTACGCAATTATTTTTGGGGTGAAAATATGCAAATGGCTTGCAACTTTTGAGCTGCAATCAGGTTCCGAGTGTGAGTTAATAAGGCAGACAAAGCTCTTGGATTTAACAAACACACAGAGAGAAAATAGGGGTTTAGAGAGGGTTTTTTTTTGTATTTTAGAAATATATTTATTAAAGGGTTTTTAAAAAATATATTTTATTCGGGAAAGAAGTTAAATTCTTAAAAGAAAATTAAATAAAAGAAAAGGAGAAACATTGGGGACGAAGTTTTAATGTCTAAAGGTCTTTCTAAAATAATTAAAAATATTTATTTTCGAGCTCTTTAAACATATTTTATTTTAGAAATTAAGGGCTTATAGGAATTTTAATTTTAAAAGAAATAAAATAAAAAACGATAAACCAGAAGTTGATTTTTTGTTCAGTAAAATTTCCTACTTTTTTAGAAATATTTAAAAAAATATTAAAAAAATACAAAAATATTCTAGCTTTAATTTAGAAATAAAATGTCTGTCTAAAAATATTAAAAAAATTTAAAACTATAAAT
>JAEIIL010010919.1:0-12521 GCA_018905715.1 Drosophila lini | reverse complement strand
AGACACATTTGCCGGACTCTATCTTTTGATATGTTATTTTTAAGACCCTAAAGTATTTTTGAAGTAAAAAAAAAAATTTTCGATTTTTAAAAAAAGTTACTCAGATGTCCCCCCTTAATACATGATATATATAATTTGGATTAAGTATTTTTAATATTTTTTTAACTTTAAACAATGTATTTAACTCTTTGTAGTATTCAACACTTTTTTAAATATTTAACACTTTGCTTTATTTAACTCCCTTCAGCTTTAAGCACTTAAACTCTGGTATTATCGTTGGTAAGACTGTTCACAATATTTTCCTAACCGAAAAGGATCAACCGCAGGACCAACCGCTCTCAAAGGAATCGCGTTCGAGACTAACGAGAGTTTCGGCCGCAACATCAGGATGCTGTTAGCTAATGTTTGGGAAATTTTCTAACAGAGCTCTGCAAACAGTCGCGAAAGCCTGTTAAGTTGACTCGGAAAATGACATTAGAAAGTATTTCAAGGAAAATGATTCCCAGGAATATCTTTATTGAGATATATATTTCAAAAAAAAGAAACTGTTATTTCTTGACGTGCAATAATACCTTGATGGGTTTCCTATAAGTCTGTTTCCCGCTTAAAAGATAGCATATTACGTATACGCCGCGTGGCCATTGACTTTAAGGACCCTTCTTGCCAATACAAACTTAATGCATCGCATTGATGCGGAAGCAGGCATTAAAGCTTTATGCTGATAATTCCGGTCCCAAGCACAAGATAAACCCAATCATAATTGATGAGTGCGAAAATGGGACAAGTATCATGTGCCAGCAGGACATTTATCAAATCTCCGGGAGGCCGGCCCAAAGAGCGCCGGTAACTTTTGTGCGCCAGCAAAAATTTAGGAAGCCATAAGTTCTGCCCTCTGCCATACATCAAATATGCTTGGCTGCCTTTTGCCTGCCCAAGCCTGCCGACCGGCAAAATGTACGGCAATAGTTGACAAAACATCTGCAGATTAGTTCCCTCGCCCGCAGAGAGTGTGTGTTTGGAGTGTGTAGTGTACCATGTACATGTGTCACACCCAATAAAGAAGTGCTTACTGGGGGAGACTCTCGGAAGATTAGCACACAAGACCTAATAACCCGCCCGTATCTCTCAGGTGACGTTATGCCGAGTCATTTAAAATCACTTTACACTCCTATTCACATGTAAAAGCCGGCGAGAAACTTTCCCATTTCACCCAAAACTGTGATGAAATTTCAGTTGAAGCCGAGTAATTCCAGGAGTTACAACTTTTTGGCAGCTACACAAATGACACAAAAAACGTAATGAGTCTGCAGAAACAAAGGCTTGAAGTAAATTTAAGCCAGAGAGACGAGTGCTTTGAGGGTAATGCCACTCATTTGTCTGTGGATCCATCATTAGTTTTTCGTTTGGCAGAAAGGAACACGAAGAACAGAAGCCATAAGATATGGATTATGTACTTGAAAGCTAGGAAATAATAGGAAATGTTGGTAAAAACTATAAGAGTAATTTTAAACTAATTAAAGCTTACAAAAAAATCCAATGAGTTGCTATAATTATCAGCAGATAGTTTGCTTTTAAAAAGTACTTCATTTTCCATCACCTATTTTTCCCCGTTTTTGTGTATTTTTATTTTCTATTAATTACTCGCATTCAGTCGTCAGAAAAAAAAAAATTGTTAAACGCTTTACGCACAATTAGGCAGTCAGCCAGAAGACGTGTAAAGTGCGTGCCAATGAGCATTAAATAAATATTTGCACGATAGCTGGGATAAACAGACGAGAGTCCGAGAACAAGCTGCCAAGACGTGCTAAACATTTAATACTATTGCACGTCGTTTGGACGACAAGGAGCTGATAATGATGACGATGACCTGGCCCCCTTGGTGGCCACTGTCCAGGTTCCATGACTATGCCCATCCGTTCTTTTTCACGTTGTGCTCTTTTTTTCTTCCCTTTTCTCTTTTTTTTTTTTTGTTGACAGCATAATTACGTTGATGACAGCCGTTCGACAGCGGGAATGGCGAAAAGGGAGACGTCTCTAGACTCTGAGCAAACACAGACACTGCAGTGAACATGGACGTGGGGACACGAGCGCCAGGCGCCATTAGACGACCCCCGAGACTCTGTCCAGGACACATATATACATATACTACGTGCGAAACAGGTGCTCTGGCGGTCAGCCATAATGGAGTGAAGAGCACAATAGCCGACTATAAATAGAGTGCAGAGCTCCGGAGCACTCCCGCAGGATTATCTACAAGAGCACAGTGCACCCGGCTTGCATATCGTTCCGGGCAGATCAAGGGCTGGCTCCCCACTGTGTGTGCGGAATGACAAACGGCACTGCATTAGTTAAAAATCCCAGAGAACTCACTGGCATTTCCCTTGCAAATAGAAAACACGATTCGGTTCCGGCTTGGCTCGGCCCAAGGCCAGTTCCTTGGGTAAGTGCTTTCAAGTTTATTTTTCCTTTAAATCCCGCTAGGTAGGATGGTAGGATTAGTTTTTTAAGAACATGACTAGCTCAAGTTGGGTTTTAAAACCAATTCTATGAAAGAGAAAATTTCCAGCAAATGTTTAGTTAAATCCTATTATTTATGTATGTTAAAAACCTTTTAAAATTCCTGCAACTACTTCACTTTTATTTTAAAGCCAATCCAAGCAGCTACTTAGCATTCCATTTGGCTTACAAAACTGACCTTCTTTGTTTTCAATTTTCCCATTCAAAGAGCCAGAAAATGTTTTTCTAATTATTGTTATCTCCCTCAAGGATTTGTACAAGTGCGCCAACAATTGGCAAAACTTATTTTGTATTATTTGCAGCTTCCTTTAATAAACCAAAGGCATTTCCCTTGCGTTGTGTTACTTTAGCAGCAATTGATTTGTGGTCACTTTCCCAATTGTTTCCGAGTGCTTGTGCTTAATTTATTTCTTTTTAGTTTTCGTAAATTCCACTGTGCAATTTATTGGGCAGCCCGCAATTAAAGTCTGGCCAAGTGCCCAGTACCGAAACTGGCAACAAAACTACAAATGCCTGCGAACAAATATAGTCATTGGTTTGGGGAATACCGCAAAGGACCCACTCGCACACAAACACAAACACTCACATTCGCATAAACAACCGGGGAAGTTTTCTTCTGGGTAAGTGGGAAAGTTTGTCCTGCCGCCACAACAATAATCGTGGTAATGGGCTGTCTCATAATAATGCTAATGATGCCTGTGGGTCCTCGTCCCTGGTATGCAATGGCCAAGTGAATTTGTAGCCCCTGACACGCCCAGCAAATTATAACTGCCGCCGGCAAGATGAGAGAGAGTTTCAATTTCCTTCGCGACACACACATAACTGAGTGTGCAATTTCCCCATTAGCCTCCGCGCCTGCCAATGAAAACTTCTTAATTGTGCGGCCTGGGCTGGTGGCTGCCTGGAAAAGTGCAAAAGATGCACACAAACCTTCGCTTTCCCCTAGTCCCTGCAACTTTCAGCATGGTTATCAAATCATGGCCAATTAGAGAGCATGCAGCATGCGACAAAGGGACCTCAGGATGTGTGTGTGCCAGGCCACATTGCCAGGCAGCGGAGGACCTGCCTCAAAGGCGGCAACAATTAAACAGCAGAGGCAGGACGAGCCAAGCAACTGATACGGTAGCGAAGGGAATGGGTTTTGGGTTAAGGGAGCAAAAAGCAAAAGCTCCTTATTCCATTCCAAGTTTAAATTGAAATAAAACAAAAGTAACACAATTTAAATTAACTAGCAAAGTAGAGTAGTTCTAGTTCAATCTACATAGTTTAATGAAATATGGAAATCCTTTCGTCTGCTCTCTCCGAAAATTCATACTCATTCAGCAATATGCAAATGAGCCTCGACTCGGCTCCCCAGCTCGCTTGCAGCTCGTTTCCCGTTGATTTTCAATGTTCTGCTAAATATGCAATTCCTTCAAACGAAATAAAAACCGTGCGAGAGTACACGACTCCGAGTTAAGTTGCTCTATCCCGCCGCCATTGTTTTGCTGGGCTTAGCGTGTTTTTCCCGCCATTTTTCCCCCTGCTTTCACATTTCCCCCGTGGCGAACGTGTGCGGAATTCGCAAGCTGTAAAAAATTCATTTTCCCCGTCAACCCACAACAGTACAAATTGCGTTTCCAACTCCGTAATAGTTTCGGCGCGATTTAAGCCACGACGCACTGCTGCTGTTGCGGCTTTAAGCTCTTACCTCAAAAGAGATTGCCGGCTGCCAGACGACTGTCATTTGCATAAAGCGCACTGACCAGCTGAAACCGTAGGAACAGGGATCACCAGCAGGACTTAGAGTCCTGGCCAGACCCAAATCATAAAACACATGTCGCCCATCGGCTACACAAAAAGGGAAGCGGTCCGGTCCATGCCTCGGGGTTCAAGGAGGAAAAAGAGCAATCCGGCAGTAGGTTTGTCATAAATATGTCAAAAGGGTCACCCGAAATGGCAAATCTGCGATGGGTTTGGGGATAACAGAAATGGAAACCATATTGGATTTAAATACTCGTTTTTTTCACATTTAAATTGTCCTCCCAATGGCCAGTAAATCTTGTCGCATTTTAAATAAATTAAATGGCGATTTAAATAATCCCCATGAATCGTACTTAAATATTTGCTGGCTTAGCTTTTTGGTTTTAGCTTGGCTGCATTTCCTTTCGATTTATTAAATAAAATAAGCGTTAGCTTTGCATAAGCTTTATGAGTTTGATTTGGATTTTTCTTTAAGGAGTTGTTAAACTTTTATGCAACAAATAAAAACAGAAATATTTCCTTGATTCGAGAAGTATCTTCCAGGTTTAAATATATTTCAAAAGGGAACTAAGTTTGTCTCTTGGAAATATATGTCTTTAGTATATATAAATATATTTTCAATATATTTCCCTTGCAAACTACACAACTTTCCCGACCCAAAACCATTAGCTTTAAAAGTCGAACCATTATTTCTTGACTCTTGCATAGTCACAGCATCAATAGCGGCTGGAAAAACAAATTAATTTGGCTTATTTACCAAATGCATTACTCAATGCGGATCTCCAGCGCAAAACTTAGATGTAAATTAATTTGCGTTAATTGTTTTTACTTGTGCGCGGCCAAAAGTTTTGGTTTACATTTCCCCAAACCCCACGCTTAAGCAGTTACAACTACATAAAGACCTGGAGGGTAGGAATCCTGTTGCGGCTGGCTGGCAGGAGCTTAATGAATTTTCCCATTCTCCGGCCAACTTGAATGGCCTTGACTTTAGTTCGCCTGCTTCCTGTTTATGGCACGACACGCTCGCCTGGAAAGTTTCGACATTATCCCCGGATCTTGAGAAGGGGAGAGAGGCGGAGCTAGTCCTAGTCCGGCTCGGGTTCGTCGTCTGTCTGTGTCACTCAAATGATTAAAGATTTGGTTTTATGGCCGTGGTCGCTACTTTCTACTACAATTTATCAAAGTTTCAAGGTTGCCCACAGCAGTTGTAAAAACTTTGACATTTTGTTTTGAGGCCATAAAATTTCTAATTTAATCAACTTTAAGTTGGCTTTTGCATCACTGAACCGGCGACCGCCGACCCCTATATATATATTTATTGGAGAGTTCAAGTCCGCTCTTCCACAATTCACGGACAGTCATAAAAAAGAGCTCAAGGAGCGCCCTTTAAATATTCAATAGTCGGGCTTTTAGTGCGATAATCTAAGGTCATGAAGAGGAGCTCATCAAAAATGATTGATGATCATTTCGGACTTGGTGAGTGGCGGGATCACCCTGCCGATGAGGTGGTCAGTGGTTCCGCAGTCGCAAAGTCATTAAAAATATTCCTTGGTGCTTCAAATGCAGGAATCTTTATAGAGGGTAGGTGGATGTAGCATGGGGTATATTGTTTTTATACTTATATTGAATAAATAATTCATCATTTCAATCAGTAGCTCCTTCAAATTAACAAAAATTGTATAATGGATTATAATTTTTATTATTTTAGTTAATTAATGATTAATACCTCTATTTATTAATTACAAAAAATACAAATAATTGAACAGATTCACAAGCACAAAATGTATTTGTATATATTTCCCCTTATATCCACAAAAAGTAGCACTTAGAACCCGGTATTCCATAGTCTTTACTCTAGATTAAATCCACTTTACTTGCTTTAACTGCCATTGACCGAGAGTTGGGAATACTTTGCCAACTCTCTCTGCACTTCGTAATGAAGTTATGAAAAGTCTGAGCTTGGCGCAAACCCTTTTTTTGTAACCTGTCATCAGATGACAGCGAAAGCGGTTTGTCATTCAACTAATTAGTCTGAGGAGGAGTCTCCCGGAAATGCAAGTCAGAAAATGAGAAATAAAGAAAAGGAAAAACGTGGCAAAATAAGATGTCAAAGGAGAATTAACATTTTCCTAGAGGAAAATAACTTCATTTTGATTCCCTTGGCTTAACGCCATTCAATTGCGAATCCTTAAAGGAGAAGATACAAACATAAGAGCGATTAGGAGATTAAACTTGATACTGAAAAACATTTCATAGCTAAACCTTGAGCTTAATCTCTACACATTCAGCTTCTATTTAAACACACTGTGTATTGTTTTGATTGATAAAAACCTTTGAAATTATAAACCCCTTGGGCAATGAGTGAATACATTTCCCTGGAATATTAATGACATACATCAGCAGACATAGTAAATCATTGGAGAAGCTGTCATCCTTAGTTCACTTGCAGAACTTTAGAACTTTGGGAGGCGTAAAAGTGAGACGAGATTTGCACACAACAAACTTCAATTAGTTTTTTGAGAACATCTCCTGCATGCAGGTTTATAATTTCCGCACGGATATGAGAAAATCTGGTGAAGATAGCTTTGTTCCGGGCACCAAAAACACAACAGAAGTTAGCGAAGTAAAAAAACGTGTATGTTTTGGATAATTTTTCAACAACTTTAAGCGAAACTGAGACAGGGCATGGAGAAAATCTATTAAGCGCCTGTCGGATCTGAAAAAGCCTTTAATGAGCAGCTGCAACTTGTTGTCAGCACTCAGTCAGGCATTCAAAGCATGTCCTCCGCATTCAACACCCATTCCAACCCCATCCGCAGTCCGCAGTTCCTCGCCCCGCGTCGCCACTTGATTGTCAGATGCAACCGCGTTGCATTCGCTCATTTGGCATTCTGCAGTGTTTGTTTGCATAAACTTGAGCGGCGACAGGCGATGGTGGTAGTGGTGATGGTGAGCAAGGATGGGCCAGTACGGATAAAAAAAAAAAACTACAAATTCTGTGGGCGAACACTTCTGTTGCCTTCACACACCCACCCGCCACTGGCATTGTCCTCGGCGTTGCGTATACGCCGCGTTGCCGTCTGCTTAATATGTACGCTTCGTTAACAGGACATGCCGCTCGATGGTCAGCATAAAAAACCCTCTGAGCCATGATTAAAAACTGTAAACAAGCAACAAGAACAGATTAATGGCCAATAATAAACAGCAACTTATGGCTACGCAAGGATGATGATTAAGTATTCAACTTTATCAGGGACAAGGACTCTCGTAGTTAATTAGGCTTCAGCTTTAAGCTGAGGGAACTAGATGGGAATAAAGTTGTGAAACTATCCCTGTGGCTTCTTAAAAATTAATACAGTTTAAGTGCTCTCCAGAAGCATGTGTTTAAAGTGTCCCATATATAGTATCCCGTATCCAGTTAGACCAACTTAATGGACTGGAAATATATATGATATAATTCAGAACTAAACTAAAATCAAACAAGAACAGCTGAATGGATATGCACCCCTTGTACCCAATAATAATCCTTAACTTATGAGTGAACGTGTGGCTGGCTTAAAATAAACACACAGTCCGAGTGCAGTCACTGTGTTTTTAAGCTGAATTTATTGCTTAAGATATTTTCAGAGCCGCATTTATGGCACCAATGCGTATTACAAATTCAGCATTATGTTAACAGATTACTCGGTTTTCGGTTGGTAAATTATTGTTATTGGAAATCTACGGCCACGGCTCGTGTGTGACTGGTTGAACGGGTTTAAGTTTAAGTCTTTAATTAACTTGACTTAATTAAAGGCCGGAGGGAAGAGTAATGGGCAATGAATGCGTCCAACTACTGCATAGAAAATGAAGCATTAGGCATCGCAAGTGGGGTTGAACTTTAAACAAATCCTTAGACCAATTACAAGGACATGCAGTATACATATATTTGAGTATTAAACTCACTTAATCCGAACCAATTTAGTGGCTAAGTAACTCCTGTCATCACTCCTGGCGACATTGTGCCTGCAGTTTAGTCCATTGCCATCTGTTTGGAAAGTGTTTCGTTGCAGGCGAGAGAAAAGTGAAAACCCATTCTGACAGCTTGTGGGAAAATGGAATTTTCCATTAGATTGGCTTTGGCAATCATATGGAGACCGAGAGCATCATAAATTCCATTTAGTTTTCGGTCCTCGCCGATCAGCAACAGTTGTTTGCCCCACTATCTGCCCCCCAGCAGATCCGGTCAAGTTCATGTACTAACATTAATCAGGCGGCAACACGACCGTGACCAGGTCATGCCCATCGCTTAACGCGGACCATCAAACGCCGCCCACTGCCAGCCGTTATCCTTTCGGTGGTGATGTTGTCCCCACCCACATCCTGCAAAGCTCGGACTCACTACAGTGTCGCATTAAGGGATGGCACACTTTCATTACTTTGAAGACCGCGAAAACACGCCCTTATGCGACACGGAACTTGGCCTTTGCCCTTTGCGAGCCGCATCACTTGACACTAATGAGAGGGTCGTGAGGAGAGAAGCCTAAGGTTAAATTGAATATAAAGAGGGAACATTTAGAGGGTCTTGCTTTTTTACCTTTTGAAAAGAAAACGAGTAAGCTTACAATTTAATTTAATTCAAAGAACTTCATGGATAAACTGTTATAATTTATCAAGAAATGAATTCAACACTTTGTTTTAAATTTGAAACTCGAGTTTCCTGCAACTTAAACCTAATAAATTTCAATTGTTTTTATTGGCTTCTGGTGTCAAATTTTGCATAAATCAAATTGATAATCATCAATATAAATTATACTTAATTTAACTACGTGCCATTTTGTTCCTTTTTGCCATCAACAAAAACCCGACAAGCGGCCAGCGTTCGAATGTGCATACATAATTGCAAGGTGACTGCAAAACATGGCTTTCGAAATTTATTATTTAATTACTCGCATGTTTTTGGTGTAGGTTTGCAGCACTAGCATTTGTTGCTTGACTCGATTTGCATTTAAATGGGGATTTTATTTTCTTTTTTTTTGTTGGCTTTTCCTTGTGGCTGTAATTGATAAATGAAATGTTTGCCAATGGAATTGCTGGTTAGTGATTGGGAAACAATGGCGATCGAGAATGGCAGCGTTTAACCGAACCGTAAATGGCTGCAGATTGATAATTGGCGAGCTGCAGACAATAAACAATATTCAGTTTAGTCCTGGGATTGAAATTTATGGAGCTCCATCCTCCATTTGGCTGACAGGCCACAAATCGACGGCTGAACGGATGGCTGGACATGAATGGGTTGCCTATTGGTTTTTGGTTTTAGCTTCGCTCGGCTCTTGGCAGCTTGTAAAACATATAAAAGTTGTCAGAAAATCCAAGTAAAAGCCACCCTATTTGAGGCGCAGACAAGCTTCAAGAATGCTGATGCCAATACAGAAATTCATTTATCATTTTAGGAACACGGCCCCCTCAAGGGCCTCGCCCAACTTTAACAATAGTTCTTGGGAATTTTTGCAAAAGGAATTTTCTCAGTTAAATAATCAAATTTCATTTAACATTTTATTCCAACTCCTTCGATTTACTTTGTTTTGTTTAAGTGAAATAACTTTGACTTGTAAATTGGAAAATATGATGTTTTGTGCACTTTGCTGTCATTTTAATTGGTTTTCATTAAAATATCGAATGCCAAGGAAATTGCACAAAGGCCAACGGTCAACAACAACAACAACACGCACAGAACAGAGCCAATTTTATTAGCAATGGGATCAAGTTTAATTAAGTCGGAAACTGTCATCGGAGCCACTGGGAAATGTCTTTGCCGAAGAAGAATGATTGCCTGCCAAAAAATAATTGCTTTTCCTTTCGAAAATCACTCCTACTCAGGGCCTGGCAAATGGCAAAATCCATTTTATAAATATTAACGAAGCAACTGCATTAGCATAAAAAGAACGAGAGTTGGCCAGAAGTGCTCTGCAGTCATAAAAAATGAACAATTGACAAAATGTACTCTCATCAAATATGCAACATAGACATGTGGGCGTTGAGCTGGCATTATCTTTCTCCACTGATTTATAATTTATGTCTGGTAAAAGGTCGTAAAGCACGGTTTACCTTCTGTTTATTATTATTTTATTTATTTTTCCGCTCCTTCAATTAGGAAGCCGCCAGTAGCAAAGCGAAACACTTGCCGCAGGCCCAGGCCATAGCCGCCACAAAGCTGAGCTGCCCAAAGATATGTGTGAGAAATTAATTGCATTTGCAGCTGGAAAAACTAATTAAATTAAGAGCCCTCGGGCTAGCATATTTCCGCTGGCCATTAGGCGGATTTAAGAAATGTAAAATGCGTGCACTTGCGCAGTTCCGCGAAGGGTCTGAATGTCCTTTATGAGCTATCTGCTTGTTATCCGCCCCGAGAGCTCGTTGACAGTCAGACATAAACTGGCATATATATGCGAGCATAACGAGCCTGAATAGTGCTGCTGCGACCAGGACCCAACTGTCGTCTGCAGTCACTCACTCACTCACTCGGGCGCTCATGTGTGACACTTTTGTGTGCAGCATCCCCCCAACATCCCCGCACTTCCAGACAAAAAACTGGAAAGCCTGTACATAAATTTATTGTGTAGTACAGCATAAAAAACATATATTAGAGCTGACAAGGCATTGACACCAAACAGAAGACAGGCAAATGTCATCGATAATGCCTAAAGAAATACAAATTATAAGCACAATGAGTTATTGAATAATTTTGATTTTTTAATTTATTTATGTAGATGTTTAATATCGGATATTTCTTTGGATATACAAACCCTAATCTCATATATACCTTACCTTAAAAAAGATACTTTTCGCCAAAGGAAGGTGTATAATAGCTCATATATTCAGTTCATTTCAGAGATGTTAGAATATAAAAAAATGAACCCGAAAATATTATATTTATATTTTAGGGTGCCTTGCCTTAAAATCATGAAAACTTGTTCTTGATTGTAGAATAATTTAACTAGTTTTAGAGCAATTTTTCTTATATATAGAAAATTATTTTTATAAATATAACTCAAGTACACTTAGCTCTACCTCAAAGTAGGTTTATACTATTTCACCTTCTAGACCCTTGTGATTTTTCACATTTCCTCATATCGAACCCGCACTGTATGTAGTAGATCAAATGTTGAAAAAGAAATCCACGCCGGACTCCAGTCATGCGTTGGCATATTGGCATGTTTTGACTTTTATCGGCTCTTTGGCCTGACATGTTGGGGGAAATTATTTTCATGGTCGCCTGCCCTCCAATAGGTTGGCATGCAAATGGGCTCCAAGATGGCATTCCGTCCATGCTGCTTAGTGCTTTCGAGATAAGCTTCCGCTTTTGTTGACGGTCCTGCTGATTGACTGAACCCTTGATCCATATTCACATTTCTTTTTTTTCTGGTTTTCTTGTTTTGTGTTGAACCTACCGGCAGCTGGCAAGTTGCCATTGTCCGATTACATTCTGCCACGCTGGCATTCCGGCAGCGGCAGCTGCTCTGTCCCCGTATCCCGGATAGCTACCATATCCATATCTGCCATGTGGAAGCAGCACACCCCTTCTCTAAAAAAAATAAGGGAAGGGGGGCCATCACAAAAAGCGGGCATCATAAAAAAATGGCGTCAATTGGCGACGCGTTAGCCTGACAAATTGCTGAGCTGTTGCGAGCTGTAAAAAGCGAAAATAATGGCTGACTTTTGACTCTGCTGGCCGAACGCTTTGTCAGGCACTGTATATATGTGAATCCTACCCTACCCAAACTCTACTCTATTCTACCATCTAAGCGCACATTTTCGGCTTTTTTCCCCCTGTCGCCCTGTGGCCGGCGTTAAAAAATGACAAGACTGTCGTTTCACTGGATTCCCCGACGATGAAACTAGCTCATAGTTTTCCAAATAAACGAATACAAACTGTTATGCGATGCGGTTTAAGGATTTTCCCGAGTTATTGTCATATCCCCATGGCACATACATATGTACATACTATACGTACATTTTTCTTTATCAACATCTCTCTTGATTCTGTTGTATGTCAAATATTTACGGCGAAAAGCATGGCAGACTCGGATGTAGTTGAAATATTTTTTTATGGGAATTTCTAGGTAATCTGGTGTGCACTCTGCCGGATGTATGAAATATAAAAGCTTCTGTCTACCGTGTCACGGAAAAGTGTCTAAGAAATTCAATTGTGAGTCTTCAAATATGAAATAATACATAAAGTATGTTATAAAATATGAAAACAACAAAATCTTGAAAGTTAA